>WTSP01013564.1:0-49885 GCA_025331215.1 Actenoides lindsayi | reverse complement strand
AATTTTTTTTCCTTTTTTAAAATTTTTTTTTAAAAATTTAGGTTTTTTATTTTTTTGTTGGTTTTTTTTAATCTCTGCTTAGTAAGAAATTTCAGTAGGCAGTTGGGTACAAGAGTCTTTAAATGTTTAAGTGAGTCCTCTCCTGAATATGTTTTCAAGATGGTGCTTTCCTAAAATGTATTTTCATATGAGGCTAGTAGTAGTCAGTGAAATGTAAAAAGGAAAATTGAGGTGACATATGGAAACACGTGGCTTGAAAAATTGCTGATACAAATGCACACTTAGATACATATCTTAGAAGCAAGTGTTTGGGTTTTCTTGTTTTGTTTTGTTTTAAATGTATATAAAGGAATATTGCTGGTACAAAGTGAGTCTTTGTGTTTCCATTCTAATAATACACATAATCAGATCTTTACGTACAGGTATTCTGTATCCTGCCTTCTACTTTAGAATACAAGTATTTGTTAAATAGAGACGTCTAATGCACAAGCCCAAAAGTACCAACCTAGAGAATTTGTACTGTTTTATTCCAGTCATCATCAATCTCAATTAGTTACTTGAAACACTAAGGATTGTAAAATGAAGTACATGCACTTTCGAAATAAGCCATTTTTGTTTTCTTTCAGAAGAAATTTGCTTTTTTTAGCTCCCTTCTGCTATGTGAAAATGTTTGAACCAATATGAGTAACTTTCTAAAGGCATTAATCTTTAGACTGCAAAGACTGTTGCAATTTTATCGTAAGAAGAATTTGAGAAAATTATCAGCACCTCGAAAAGAGACGCTAAAATGAAAACACCCTTTCTGCCAAACTGTGGAATTTGTTTTGCTCTGTGCTGTGCCATTATAATTTTGTGCTACTCTCTAGAGAATGGTATATGTACTTGATACTTTATTGGCATCAGTGGAGGGTTCTGTGTAAAGGCTACTGATAACATAATGACTTTTCACTGGCATCCATTAGAAATAGTAACATTAAAAAGGGCTTACTAGAGCATACAAAGCCTTGGCAATACCCATGCTCTTGTTTGCATGTAGAATTGCTGTGGTTTTGCAGATGTTTTTCTTTAAGCAAATCAGATATGGAGAATAATATATATACTTTCACATGTGTTTGCTTTGAAGGGAAAAAGTGGGTTGCCTTTTTCATTTTCATGTCAGGACTCTTTGCAGATACTGTTTACTTTTGTTCAGAAGTAGATTGATGGAAGGAGCAAATGTTATCTCTGTAAAATATGAAAAATCTGTTATCGTTTTAGCAAATCTGCTTTGGCAGAAAAGTCTCTCTCTGGACCGTTCTGCCTGGGATGTGGATTCTGAGCTTGCAAGTGAACTTTATGAAAGATGGCAAAAAATAAGACGTGGGGAAGCCTGCAGGTCTGTACAGAATCTGTTGAGGTTCTTAATTCAAGCCAGTACTGTGTTGTAAGAAAAAATATTTCAGTTCTGAAGTATTCTTAATTAGAAAAACCCCATTTTTTACCTTCCTGCACTTACATTAGTTATCTTGAAGCACCTAGAGTTTCAGAGCACCCCAGACACCTCCAGCTTCCATTTCAAGGCACTGGCAGCCATAAGTAAATGTTTCAAGTGCCCAAACTTTAGAACGTAAATCATGTTCTGACATAATAAGCCCACCACAGCTACCCCGTGTGAAAGCAGTCAAAGCATAGTTTATAAGATCATTTGTGGATTTGCATGAGTTCTTCATCAACAGATTGCATAGCAGTCTCTTCAGGATCAGGATCTTTGAGTAGCTTTTAAAGTTTTTAGTCCCTGGACTAATGGATACTGCATACTGGAAATGTTGGGAAGGAAGCAGTCACTGTGACCAAGCCATTCTCCTAGAGATCGTGCGTCAGTGACATCGGTCCCTTTCCAGAATAAGAAATTGGAACAGTCAACACCACAGTTGTGATACAGGTGGAAATGTGGAATCTGATGGGCTGCATATAAGTCACACTCACTCTCTGCTACTAGGTTACAGCTTTGTGGACTTTTATTTTGTGAAGAACATTTTCAAGGAAAGATTAGTTGATGTAATTATACGTTCTGGCAAATAATTTTTTCTTTGGTTTTGTTCTTTGTTTGAAAGAAAAAAAAATACAATTTAACAAAGCTTTCTGGTTTTGCCAATAAAGCAGGAGAAGCATTTTAGGATTGGCTCGCTTTATTCACCAGAAGAAACCTGAAGAGGAATCCTTTGCCTTTTTCTTGCCACGGTTGACTACAGAGCCTGGCTTTACGCTCAACTTCAGTGCTACAGCAGTTAAAAGTAGTATGGTGAGGACGGTGGTTGTTATGCTTTTTCTGAGTTGATGTATGTTTAGCTTGTTTAAATAAAAATTTATTTAGTTAGTTCATCATTGGTGAAGCTTAGCATTTTCATACTGCTTGTAGATCAGTGTTTTGAAATCTAATTTAAGACACCAGATCTGTATCCCTTTAACTGTTTGATAATTTCTCTATCTACCTAGCTGTAATATTTTAATACAAGGAGAGGAGTTAAAGCAGTGTAGGTCTCAGCTAGCAGTGGTTCGTGGTTGTTAAAGCTTTCCTCACATCATTGTTTAAGTTACCTGCCTGTGGTAAAATAATTGAACAAGGGACCAGGGATAGGATGTGCTGCTGTTAATGATGCATGTAGTTATGGAATGGACTTCCTCAGGCCTTATGTAAGAGATGTTTGTAAAACATTTGCAAGAGGTCAGCATTGTTCCTTCTAACCATGCTGAGAGTTGTTTGTTTCTTGTTTGTCAGATTTAGGTCACTACTAACCTAGCCTGGGCCAAAAGCAATCATGTGAAGATAGTTTTCATGTGCACATATTGTGAATTACCTTAATATTCCATTTGTGCCATTTAATTGTCAGTCATTATAGTAATTTGTAAAACCTAATTGCACTCAAACTTCACACCTTCTGTGGAAGAGCTTTGTTCATGTCTGCCTGTGTAAATCAAAATCCAAATAAAAGGATTGTTTGGAAGGTGGAGGAGATCTGTAGCTGTGCACATGTGGTTCTTCATGCACTCTTAGCTGTTTTTGCAAATGGTGATGTTGTGGTGACATCCCCTGTTGTTCCAGGCAGTTTTGTGCACATATAGTTAGATTGCATTAAGACAGAAGCCAGGTTGAAGTCCCTTGAAAGTGCAGGTCATATCATCAGAGCTGAATTATTTTACCTTCCTATTCTCAAGTACGTAGGTTGTAACTTTTTCTTTTCCCCTCCAAACTATTTAGGTAAAATATTTTGTACTGAGAAACCCGTCATCCTTCCCGGTTACGTTGCAACTTCTGCCTCTTTCTTACTACCCTGATCCCCAAGCTTCACTGAGTCTGCTCAACAAATGGTAATGAGTATAACTATCTCTGGATATTGTTTTCACTTCTTCTAAAAATTCTTTTTGCCGTGCCTTATGATGGTTGCTTATTGTTTGTTTTTATTTTTCAAAGTGGTAACTTAGATGGGGACAACATTCTGACCCATTTTTGGAAGATGTAATCATGTTCAGAGCAGCTCCCTGTATGGTGCATGGCTCTGTAATGCAGGTGATCGTTGATGAAACCAAATTGAGCATCTTTTCAGCAAGTTTATGCCTGCAAGCCATAAACTCTAATTGGTCATCTTTTAAGATTGGAGGCTTAGTGAGGGGAGAAACTTGCAGAATTAGGGATGTTCATCTCCCTGCAAGGCTGTTTGCCAAGTATTCAAAGTCTAGACTGATCACTGAGGAGGAAAGTATCTGAACCTTCTTACAAGAAGAAGTTTTCTTCTTAGCTTTTTCTCAGGTAAAAACCCTAGCTGAAGAAGAGGAAACAAGAGCCAGGGGAAAAAAAAAATAAATCAGGTCCAGAGCCAGTAACCCCACTGTAAATGTTTAGGGCAGCTAAGCAAATGTTTCTATATTGTTTTGTAGTTTCTGTTTTAGAACTGAGAAGATCTAATGAGAAATCTAGGTAAGAGTTATCTGGATACTATGGAGGGTCATGGTGAGGTGGGCTGAAGTTCATTCAATAAGACCTGGCTTAACTTTCAAGAACTGTGTTGTTGGTAGAGCTGGTTGGAGCCAGTGAGACTACTCACATGCTTAAGTGTAACATTCTTATTTGGGCTCCAAATCCCTTTGTAATTGCTTCCTTAACCTCAATTCTTCCTTAACCTCATCTTCATTAGATGTGTGTGTGTGTATATATATGCACATTAATAACTACATCTATTAGCATATGAAATATAGTTTCCATATAGACTCTTTCTATGGGTTTGAAATTACATTTTCTCTGTATTTGAGCACTTTTTTGTTTCATGCAGATCTTCTGGGTTTACCAGAAATCACATCCACTAACTGGTTCTTTTTAAGCTTGTGTCATAGAAAGTTGTGACAAGTTAATTTCCAGTTCAGTGACTGGAGGTCCATTAGTCCTCTAGAATCAATATTTTACCTCTTGGTTTTCTTATGTCTGCTTTTACTGTCTCAATGTAAAATGCTTATAATTGGTCTCTCTTATAATTTACTCTCAGGCAAATTACTGCTGTAAGTTAATTCAATTTGCAATGTATGTGAAAGAAGATAGGAATTTATCCCTGACAAACCAGGAGCAGAAAAAGGGATAGTGGAGTAAATTAACAAGACTTGATAATGAATATTTCTTAACAGTTACATGGGCAGGAAAAGCTTGGCGGCATTTGTGTTTGTATGGCTTTAGAAACTGTGTTTCTTGACTGTGATCTTTTGTAATAGTATATGCTGAGAGATCTGAAATGCCCAGCCATTTGTCTGTTTTCCAAATGTGGGGAATCCACATAAAACTGATTTGTAGTGTATTCTGCTAAAATACGGTACCACGGCTCCACTGTATTTTGTATCTGCCAAAATGCAACTGTTAAAGAATTCTTTATTTAGGAATAAATGCCAGCATGTAAAAATAAGTCAATGTAGTTCTGACAGCCTAGGTTTGAAGTACTTAATTTTTTTTTTTGTTTTGGTTTATTTAGGTTTGGCATAAATGTGGAGGCTATTAATTTCACAACCACTGAATTCAGGCTTGTGGATGAATGTGCTCACAGGGTAAGATGGCTCATTTTGATAAACGTGGCCTGACACACTAGAAAAAGCTTTTTCTAGCTCCAGTACATCCGAGTTGTTCCCAAGTGCTATTTAAAGCAATTTAATAGTGGTTTTCTTGATTCTCAGTCAGGCTTCTATCTTCTCAAAGTTGAGTCTGTTTTGAAAACAGCTATAGGGAGAGGGAGCATGTGCATGCCTATGTGCATGTAGGTGTTGAGGAGGCCGTGGTTTGCATTCTGTGTTGGGACATATTTAGCCCCAGGTTGGCCATGAAGTGTCAGGCTTTTAAGTTGATGATGTCAGAAGCTAGCTGATGATCTTTTCAGTAGAGGGAAATACTGTCCCAATCATTGAAGGGAAGAGAAAACAGATTTTTTACGGCTCACTGGGGTCTTACTGCAACTCCCAAACTGGGATTGGAATGTCGTGGCTCTCTCTGGTTCCCGTTGCCTCACTTTTAACACAAGTGAGATAACACTTGAGTGTTCACGTGAGTGTTCACACCAGTGCTGAGCTGTGGTAATACTCTGAGGTATAACCACAGCTCATGGGTGTTGTCATGGATGACAGAGAAGATGATGCATCAGGGATGTTGACGTATTCTGACAACCAGAGTACTGTCCAGGATGCCCAGAGAGTTTCTTCTTAGACTTCCAGTTTGTGCAAAAGCTTGGAATTGACATATTTTCCTTGCTGTTTAGGCATGCTGCAACCACATCTTTAACGTCCTATGTAGATACACATAGCACATATGCTTTAAGATCTTAGTGAGAGATTAGTACCTTATAAAAAGAAAATACTATGTTTGCTACACTAATCAAAGCTGACCTTTCCTTTCTGGCAACAGTCGTAAGAGTCATCTTAGAAGAGAGGAGACAGCAGTTCATAAATCCTAGTCTGCAGGCACACTCTGAAAAAGAGAAGGTAGTTCCACTAGTACATGGATAGGACTGAATTTCCACAGTCCCATACAACATACTTTTGACCAAATGGAAAAAAGAGTGATAGATTGCTACACCAGTGTGTGTATTATCTGTTTTTCATTAAAGACTTGAAGAGCTAGGGGTTACATGTGTGGTTTGATAGGTATTCATCACGTATGAGACGGATTTTGGCTTGTTAACCAAATCACTAGCTGTTAATATTTAAGTTTTTGAATTTGTCATAGTTTCCCCAGTCACTTTATATGCATATGTAATGAATTGCTAGGCTCACAGTTGAGTGCATGTGTATCTTTGTAGAGAGTGATAGGATGAAGTCTGCAAATGCTATATGTGGTTTGCTTGTAATAAATACTGACTGATAAATGCAGGTTCAGAAACTTTTTGTATGTTCTTCTCATAAAATAGACTAAGAATAAAAACATTTTGGACTGGAAAAGCTCAGAAAAGCCAGCCACGAATTGAAAAACAAGGAAGCAAGAGCCCATTTTGTAACATCTGTGATTGTTTTGACTGCAATAGGTGTCTGATCACCCCTTTCTAAGAGGAGACTCCTGGTTCTGGAGTAGAAAGTTTTAGGGCTTTTTTTTTTTGTTGGTTTTTTGTTTGTTTGTTTTTTTAACAGGAGAAAGAATAAGCAGCAATATCAAACAAACAAACCAAACCAACAACAAAAACACCTGCAAAAAAAAAATCAACAAAGCAACAAACACAAACAACAAAAAAGTTTCCATACTCAGTGAACTTCTGGTAGTTTTGGTCTTTGATTAATATGGTAGGGAGTACACTTTGGCTTGTTTCCGGTGACTCAAATTATCAGCATATTTGCCAACAGTCCCCTTCTCACTTAAATCAAGTTGCAAGTGTTATGCTGAGGATGTAATGGTTGCCACATTTCCCTGTGCAATCAGTATCCTGTCAGTTCTCATCGTGTTGTGAAGTGTTTCAGGATTCCTTGAATATGAAAGACAATATAATTTCCTTTCCATCTGAGGAAATAAAAGCTGTTTTAAAAAATGAAGTAATACATTCCTCATAATAAAGAAGTGCAGTAATATGAACTTTTGCTCAAATAAACAACCTTATCTGATGTTTTATGTTGTCCAATTGAAAGGCTTTTGTTTAACAAATTAGTTAGCAGTTATTGTACCTTGCCAAAAATATCTTACGTGGTGCTAAGTAAAGATGTCTTGCTTGCTTTATCGAGGTCTTTAAACACACATGTTTTCTGTGAGTAAGAACTGCATTTTTGTTTAACAGAATGCACATCAGGAGGATCTCATCAACAAGAAATGCAGTTCTGAGCTGCTTTGGTTAAGCTTACAGCCACTGGAAACTAGAAAAGTCGGTGTAATTTTTACACCAGTTGACTACAAAAGAGTTTCTTCCCTTATTTTAATCAGGTAAGCCGAGTTCCATCTGTAAGTGGGAATCAAACAACTCAGTGTAAAAATGAATTTGCCAGATCTTGAAGCAAAGACAAATGATCAAAATTTGAGAGTTAGAATATTTCCAGTTTAATAAAAATTGCTTAAAGAGTCTCTGTGCCTTATGGCTCAGTCACTAAAAAATAGAGCCTTTTTTTCTTGATATGTGAGGGTTATAAAAGGCATGTGAATGTACTGAGTTTAGAGCGCAGCGCATTGGGTAGTTTTGCTATTTTCAGCTTTACTCCATAAAGATGGCATTTAATTTTCCAGTGAGTCTTACGTGCAGCCATATATTGGTTATCTCTGGAGAAGAGAGTTTATGGAAGAAGCAACTGCTTTTACTAGGTGGCACTGTTGTTATCCACTGGCAGTGGTCACAAGGATTTTTCCTTCACTGTGTGAAATTCACTGGTGACTGGCTCCAGTGTGATCCACTCAGTATTTAGGGGAAACCTACCCAGCTGTGGCCAGTGATCCTGTTACTGAAACACTGTTCTCTTGGATTGGCACCTAGATAGCAGAGCCATGATTTTGCAAACTTCTAGTGGCTGATTGCTTGATTTTTATGTTACGACAGAAATAACTTGACTGTTCTGGACGTGGTCAGTGTAGAAGGATTTGGAGCCAAAGAATTGCTTAAAGTAGGGGGAAGACTACCTGGTGCAGGAGGATCTCTTCGATTCAAAGTGCCAGAAGCTACACTAATGGACTGCAGACGACGTGAGTAAGAAGAAACAGGTCTCTGATTTTGGAGCTGGCTGCTTTGCTCCGTAGTGGTACTGATAAATTACAGTAATGTTAAGTAAACAGAATGTTGAAATACAAAATGCTGAAGAGCTTGGTCATAGAGAGGTGCAGATTCTGTTTTCTCAAAACACTGAGGGTAGTTACAAATTCTAGAAATACACTACTGCAAATCAGTCTCTATTAAAACATTGGTCACTTCTGAATTTTTTATTAGATTGAAAGTAAAAAAAGCAGTTTATTCATAAACATAAGAAAATAATTTTTAAGCCCTGTAAAATAATTATTCTTTTTTTTCTTCCTTCAAGAACTGAAAGACAGCAAGCAAATTTTATCCATTACGAAGAACTTCAAAGTAGAGAATATTGGGCCTCTTCCTATAACAATTTCATCAATGAAAATCAATGGTTACAGTTGCCAAGGATATGGATTTGAAGTGTTAGACTGTCAGGAGTTTTTCCTGGCTCAGAACTCATCACGAGAGATCAGCATTGTGTAAGCACTGACAAATTTGCTGACAAATTAACTTAATGGTGAATTTGAAATCATTAGTTTCAGTAACAGACCCTCCAGTAGCACACCAGCACACAAAATTTGGTGAGCTTTGAATACAAATTTCATGAGCATTTTTGCTTATGAAGTGTTGTACTAACTGGTAGTATAATGCTTCTTTGTAAGACTCCATTATTTAAAAAAAGTAGCATAGAAGCATACATGCTTTTATCAGTGCATTATGGAGTAATAAAGCAGGAGTTGTCACAATAAAAGAGTAAAAAATGCTTTGCCACATTTTTTTTTTAATTTGATTGTTATTCTCTAGCTTGTTTCAAGTAGCCTGACCACAATCTAGTCATGATTTCCTAATATCACACGTAATCTGAAACTGATTCCTTTAAAAATCCTGTTGAGTGAAAGTCATGACTCAACAGAGTTAATATTACTGCATTAAAGTAACTGTGGCTTCATATACAAGTATCACCTCTGCTGACTGGAAAGGCAAGTCGTACCTTCTAGCAGTACCCATGACATTCCCATACAATAATGGTATGGGTCAGGGAAATAAGTGGAAGAAGAGACAAATCTGAAGTTTTCTTCCGCTTTGCCTATTTTTTCCAGCCTGTATGATTGACAGCTGTGCTTTTGGTAAAGAGTATTTTGGTTAGCAGGAGTCGATCCTGTGCACCTCCTAGAGAAAAGGAAAGTGAGTCACAACAATGAGAGTATTGTGAAAAGTCACAATAAAAACACGTATTTTACTGCTTGAAGATGACCTCAAAGTCTTACACCCGTTAGGTGCTAGTGCCCTCTACATAGTCGAAGCAGACAGTGGTCACTTATTTAATTGTCTTTTTTTCACATTACTAAATCAGAAGTTATTTTGTACTTTTTGGTACCAGTGCAACTTCAGAAAACTAAACTGAGCCCAGCAATGGAAAAATAACACCAGCTCTGTCTGCTTTTCCTGACAGATTCACTCCTGACTTCACGTCTTCGTGGGTAATCCGGGAGCTTACGCTGGTGACTGCTGCTGATTTGGAGTTCCACTTCACGCTTAATGTGACTCTTCCTCACCATCTGCTACCTCTGTGTGCAGATGTGGTGCCAGGACCCAGCTGGGAAGAGTCTTTCTGGAGGCTCACTGTCCTCTTTGTAAGGTAATGCTTCCAGGGCCCCTGCACCGGTTTGAAAGGGAAATGCCCGTGAAAGATCAGCAAGTGCTTTTGGCCTGTGTTAGATATTTAGTGGTGTTAGGGCCTGAATGTCTGCGTGTCTCCTGAGAGTCCTGCCAACTGGCTGTGATGGCTTAGGTGTGATGGTGTAGCTGGTGATGGAGTTGTCAAGCATTTCTTGCTGTTCCTTCTGATAAATGGAACCGTGTTATGGCTGCAAAGGGCTAGGATACCCCCACAGAATACCCAGTGGATGCTTCCCTTGCTAGAAACTTACTCCCCCCATAGTAGAGAGACACCGTGTAAGGTATTAGTATCTGAACATCATAAATAGAATCAAGAGGACTGGTAGATTAAGTAATTCTGGAAAACTAATTTGAATTTTATTTATAAAGTTTCAGACAACCCAGGGAGGTTGGTTGGTTGGTTGGTTCCTTCCTCCCTTCCTTCCTCCCTTCCTTCCTCCCTTCCTCCCTCCCTCCTTCCCTCCCTCAGTTAAGGGTGCAAGTCCTATGCATGTTCTTTTCTTGTCTTCCTTTACTAAACTTTCACACTGTGTAGTGTGAACTAAACACTGTTTGTCACAAATGATGTTCCGTGCTTTCATCACACCAACCCTGAATTCCTACAGTCAGTACTAATAAGCAGTGAATGCAAAGGTCATGCTGTTACATATATGTGCTGGTGTATAACTAACTAACTGAGATCCTGATGCACACGGTGGTCCTGCTTGCATTGTTCTGACACTGAAAACAGCACAAACGAAGCCACAATAATGACCACGTTACATGGTTCCAGATGCAACAGGAGAGAAAAGAATACCTGAAAAATCAGGAATTCCTCTTTCTGTTTTCCCGCTGACTAAATTTATACTGCATGATTGAGAAGGTGGTTTGATGGATTACAAGGATTTTTGTTCTGAATGATATATATTTGGTGCAATTAATACACTAGAGAGACAGAAGATATTTTGTAGCTTCGGTTTTAGTTCAGTGGTATGGTTGTGTTTGTAGACTATTTTATGCCAGCATTTTCTCTAGGAAAAGAAAGAAACATTATTAAATAAATACCAAAATAATGACATAACTCTCATGAAATAATAGAAGGTACTCAGAAGGCTGTTAAGTATCATAATATGATATATTGCCAATGTGTTGTAGTGAGACTTCTTACTGATCTTCAAATCACATCTTAGCTTTCTTAGAATGGATTTTTTCTTTGTTAGGTCTTTTTCTTTGTAAAGCTCCTGACTATGAGTTATTTTATTAAGAGAATAACTAGCAATAAGGAAAAAAGGAAAAGGAAAAAAAAGTCACAACTGTTACTTATTTTAAACTATTTTGAGTTTTCATCCCTCTCTTCTTCCTTAAAATTTATTAACAAATTATTTGCAAAATGCACCTTGGTAGAAGCTTTTTAACTCTTTCACTGCATACTCCTGAAGACTGTAGACACCAGTATCTGTTGTTTCCTTTGGCAGTTTGTCCCTGCTCGGAGTCATTCTGATAGCCTTCCAGCAAGCCCAGTATATTCTAGCAGAGTTCATGAAATCAAGACAGAGGCCAAATCCTAGTTCTTCACCACAGCAGAACAGCAACTCTGTTGACGTAATCAGCTCTGATTCATACAAGTAAATATACTTTTTTTTTTTTTCCTACCAAATTGCCTTTTTTTGTACCCTGTTTATTGTGGAGTGATGCTTTCTGTCTTTGTATTTTGATATTGCTGTAGGCTGGCTTAGAGGAAAGAGTGTTCCAGGAAACCTCTTTCAGAGAGCTTTCAGTGTTGTGTTGTATATTCATCTCCACAAAAGAGAAGTGGAAGAACTCGAGGGTTTATGAATCTTGTGTATTGTCAGCAGTACACAAGGTAAAAACTGTGTGATGGAAGTAAAGGATGTGCGGCAGCCGTGGAAAGAATGGAGAATACGTTAATGATCCTCAAATCTGACCCTCTTGGGTGGTCAGTTAGGCACTTACTGAAGCGTGTAAGTGCGTTTGGAGTCTGAGCACATACTTGGAGTCTTGCTCGACTCCCACTTAAATCAGAATATGCTTAGCTGGTATGATAAATTGAAGACCTAATGCAGCTTCATGGCTTGGGAATATATCCCTCTTCTTACAAAAATATCTCATAAAACAATTTGTGATAGCTTTGTAGGTTTAAACAAATCTCAAATCATTTGTTTTTCTCTCCAGGGGAAGCTGCAAGACTTTTATGGATTCTTACAGTTCCTCAGATAAAGGAAAAGGGAAGGGCTTTCTGTCTGTAGGCACTTCTTCCAGCCGAAGTCAGAATGCAGCAAAGAGAAGTCCTGCAACCTACAGCCACTCTCAGAAGAAACACAAATGCTCAGTTTACTACAGTAAGCAGAAACCAAACACAGCAGCTGGCAGTGCCATTGCAGCTAGTGATGAGAAGCAAAACCAGATTGTGGAGAACCAAATCTCAGCACCAAAAGAGGACATTTGCACTGATGTTGTCAGTGAGAACTGGGTAACTCTGAAATATGCAAATGGCATAAATGTTAACAAGAATTTAACTCTTCCAGAAAACTTTCTGGGTAAAGAAGAAAGTGCACTGAAAAATACAGTTCTCATTAAAAATACTTCTTCAGAGTGTGATCTGAAGGAAGATCTTCAAACATGTATGTTTCCTAAGGAAACTAACCTTAAAACTTCAGAAAATCTTGTTGAGCTCAAAGAACAGGAGTTCTGTCCTGTGAAGATGTCCAAGAAGCTACCTGAAAGTCACTTGTCCAGAAATTCACCTCAGCAGCAGCCGGAACTGCAAGAAATTTCTAGAAAAAATGGTATTTTTTTACTTTTTTTCTTTCCCAATTTCTGTCATTCAAAATTATTGGGTGAAATCTTCTGTTGAGATCAGGAATTTTTTTTGTGTGTGTGGGACAAGGAACTGTGGTATTTCTTACGTGTTCACTCTGATTTATCTGTTTACATTCCTAAAGAAATAGCTTGCATTAAAAGTTGTTTCATAAATTTGCCTTGGTGTACAGATTTCAAGCCTGTGCTGTAGCATTGTAATGGTTAAACTAGTTGATGTCATAGGTCTGCTTGTAAGACACAAATCGCCCTTGTCAGATATTCAGAAACATCCCAGTTTGTGCTTCTCAGATCCACTGAAAATCTGATGCCTAATTTTTAGAGTCACCAAGCAAGCACTTCCAGTACTGGATCTTCAGAACTTGTTTGATAAAACTGCCTAAAATAACAAAAGCTGACATCAAGAGTATTGTGAAATTATATGTTGTAGGAATACAACAAAAATCAACATTCCTCTTAGTAACTGCATAGCTATGTTTTTTCATCTTTGTTTAGTTGTGGAACTAAGCTCCCTGAGAAGTCTCACCTCTTAGCTTAACAACTCAAAATTTCAAGAGCAGCCCAGGGGCACCTGGGGGAAATCAAGAGCAGAGTAGGAGAATGTCCCCTCTGGAATCTTGGCTTAGCTTAGGCACTTGGTGAAGTAGTTGAATGCTGCAGGTTGCCATTTGCTGGAGCTCTGGCAGGGTTTCTTTAGTGGGTGAGCTCTCACAGAGGGATCTCGGGCCCTGCTGTAGTATGTATGTTGTGTCATTATCTCTGAGGTACAGCAAGTACAAGTGTGCTGTCTCAGGTGGAGGCAGGGTAATTTCACTCATACTTACGAAGTACTTTGGCATTCTCCATGTGCTCCTAAACTGCAAAGTGTTGTTTGTTTTTTGCTTTGAATTATGAAATCTGTTTGGGGGGGAATAAATCAGTAGTTCTGTCTTAACTGTATTTACATACACAGGAAAGTAACTTTGAGTACAGGCTGTCGAAATCATGGTTTTACATAAAACAGTTGGGAGAAGCTAGACAAAACTTCATTGACAAAACTATTTTCATTGACAAAACTTCCACCTTGAGAGAGTGTTTTGGACTACAGTCACTTGTATTCAGTGGTAAAGCACTGCAGGTGATCTGTCACGTTGCCTGTTAGCAGTTACGGTTTTCTGCACTGCCAGGGATGTGAGTATTTGTGTGTTTCAAGAAGTTTGGTAGGATACATGAAGTCTAAAGAGCACCACGTTGCAGTGTTTTGTCTTGCTTATAGTTACAGACCTGGTCTTGTGCAAACAGGGAGCCTTCAGGAACTCAAGCACTTACATGTTTGTATGCTGGAGAGCAAAAGAGCATTTTTCAGAGCTTAGTAAGCCTTTGTTGCCTGGTATCTCCAGTATTTCATTCTCACAAGCCTCTCAAGAAAATGATTTTTTCACACAGAACCAAACCTAAAGAAAGGATGACTTCCCTTTGTCTTCACAGTGAATGCAGAGGACACTTCAGAGATGTAAAGCATCAAATAAAAGCTGTGTCCTTATTTTGATCTACCCGTAACTGAAAAGTCTCCTCCTCACCCAGCTTGCAGGGCTTTTTTTCTGTTTTTTAGCCCAGTATTCCCTGGCTTCAGATTCTACCTTACAGACCCATGGCTTTGGGACCCAAATAGCTCAAATTGAGATGTGATGATCAGGACTTGGGTAACTTATACATCTTCTAGGAGTGGTGTGCCCATGAGCATGAGCCAATACAGAGCTACTTTTTGCAGCTACTCTGAGGATTTGTATACATTGTTAGCTTTTGATTTTGATGTTTTCGGCATCATCAGCCTAGAGGTTAGTCTCCTAGTGTTTTGGAAAGCAATGCAAGTCTGTTTTTAAAGAAAGACAGAAGATGCTGTGGTTATGATTGGGAGCCCATTCTCTTCCCAAGCAAACTGATATTCCTGTTTAATTGTAGGGAATAGCCAGCAAGTGCCTCTCAGGAATGAAACAGAAAACTGTGAGACTTTAAAAAAGCAGATCAACCTAAAACCTTCCACAGACAAAAAGATTAATAAAGGACCTAAGGAAGAGACTCCATGCTGTGCAAAAGAGGAGATTACTTCTGAGGTCTGTATTGTGATCTTTCTGCTTTTCAAATTTAAAATCATCTTTTGTTGTTTATTCCTGTATGTATACACGTATAGGTTATGTATGTAGAGACTATTAGGTACAGTCACAGATCTGAAACACTTTCAGTCAGATGAATGAGGAAATACACAGACATTCTGTCTTCCATCCATTGCCTAGTAATGCTGCTTTATAGAATGATGAACAGTTTAGGTGAAAATTAAATCAGCTCCTCTCTAGTGATACTGGCTGTATCACAACCAGAGATATTCTTTGTTAATGTCAGAGCATGCACAGACGTACTGGAATCTACTGCCAGCTGTCAGTCACAGTAATGATGAGGGGACATGCTCTGGAGGGGAAGGGTCCTACATGTGCCTATCAGCCTTCTTTTACCTTAGCTCCAAATACTCACATTTGCATCTGAGAATGTTAGGAGGAAGAAGCTCCCTAACAGATTGTGAAGCTGCTGAGAAGAATCATTCTTCACCCCTGGTTTCTGAGCATGATAAACACAGTAGGTTGTACCTTTCTTGCAGGCAGCATAAAACACTTAAAGATCAGGTAATTAGAAAACCCAAGAATTTAGATTGTGTGCTGTTTGCTGGATGGGAATCCCGTGGCAAAAAGGTGTAAGGAGGAATTGCTTACCGTGCTTGAATACGTATCAAAAAAGACACAGTCCAGTCTTGTTTTGGGAACCATTGTTACAAATTTCTTTCTGCATGTGGCTGGTGGTGCTCAGTTTTTCTTGCATTTTTTAAAATTGCTATTATTTGTTGGTTAATTTACCCCATAATTTCCTCAGCTGTAATTCAAATGAATGCCCTCCACCCCCCTCAGCTGCTGAGGAAAGGGAGGATTTATTGCTGCTGAACTTGCACACAAACTGATCATAAATCTGGCAGATGTTTTTTGTTTTTAGCACATTGGGAATTTTATTGACTGCTTTCCTTTTTCTCCCCCTATTTTTTTATTTTCCTGGAAGTCAGAGCTAGATGCTATGAGGGGGAAAATGCTAACACTGGGAATTCAGAAATTTCTCTCTCATCATCTGTTGATGTCTTGAAGGACAGAGTCTTGGAAAGGCTGGTCAAATTGATGGTGCTGGGAAGAGGATGTGCTGTGGAAAGGCACTAAATCATGAAGTAACTATGCATTTGGGTTCAGGTCATTTTGTCCAGAGAAATTCAGTTAGAAAAATCCAATGGAGTTACTAAGTTAACTTCATTTTATAATTTATGTATTGTCTCAGCTCATATTTTTACCTTTAGCAAGAAGATGTGTATAGGAAGAAGAAACCTCAGGAGAAGAAGGAAGGAAACATACCAAATATGAATTGGAATAGAAATAGAACATCTAGAAAAAATAAGAAGAAGAACGTTAATATATCCACAAGGTATGTATTGCTTCACCAAATCATGAAAAAATCCAAGTTGCTGTAATGTTTCTGCAGGTTTTGCATAGTACATTAGGCATGATTGATTTATCTATTTAAATAAATGCACTTTAATCCTGGCCTGAGCCTTTATTTTTAAGAATGCGCAGTACTAAGTAGGACCAGGGAAAAAAAAAAATTCCACTAGTAAATCTGGATGTATATAGACACACCCCATTCTGCATAGCAGTGGTTGCTCTCAGTTACAGTCTGGAATTTGCTGTTTCTGAAATTTGGATGGTTAGTTTCCTTTCCATTGCATATTGGGTGGATAAAATTTAGTCGTGTATTCTCTTCAGTCAAAAAAAAAAAAAGGAAAAACAAAGCTGTTGAAGTGATTCCACCTTCAGGAGAGTTATCTGCTGTACTGAGTAACTGAGGGAATGTTGTTTTCTAGTAGCTTTGAAAGGGAAATATGTAGAAAAGAGACGACAGTTTGCATTTTTGCCATAACGATTGAAAAGATTAGAGCAGCACTATGCTCAAAAGAATTTGAGAGCACCTTGGGAAGTGACTGGTTCCTCCACCCACCTCCCCACCCCCTGAAATTTAACTGCATTTCTAAAGTCAGCTGTAAACTACTGTTATTTTTTTCACATATTTTAAATTTAAGTAATTTGAATTGTTGTTAAAAAATAGCAGTTATAAAATGTTACTAGAATCAAAACACGTATAGGAGAAAAATCCTCCTCCTTCCCTTCCCCAGCTCTTTGAATTAAGGTCACAATTCTACAAAGCCTTCACAGACTTTAGTTTTTATTGCGAGTGGCCCTATTGAGGTCAGTGGACTTAACAAGGAGACTGTAAATCTGAAGGGGCTGTTATAACTCATTATAAACAAATTACTATTCGCTGTGTGGGAAGTCAGCACGTGTGTAAATCTTTGCAGGATGCACAACTTTGTAGGTAAGAAGGATAAAAAAAAAAGTGGAAGTGAAATGCTAAAATTTGTGTCTGTTCCTTGAGCTGATTGAGCAGTTGCTGCTTTCTCAGTTAAGATGTAACCATTTCTTTCCTGTAGAAACTTGACAGCTGGATTTTATTAGTTTCCTGCTTACAGGATCCAGATATTTCAGTTTTACCAGCAAAAACTTAAGGTTACTTCAGATGATGGTTTTACTCTAGTTACAATTATGCCACTGAGATAGACACGAGGCACATTTTTCTGTGTATCTAGATCTTTGTACAGGGCTAGACCGTGCTTATCTCTGTACCATCTGATTGCCTTCTGCGAGTGCGTTAGAGAGTGGAGTTAAAACACACACGCATCGTTTGGCTTCTCCACCTGAGGAGCAGTGGTCTTTGTGATGGGAATATTGCATTTGGGAAAGCTGCTTTGGGTTTCTGTGAAGTTGGGGGTAGAAGACTCTTAGACCTATTCCTCGCCCCACAAGCTGCCTCAAACAGCTGTGTGAGTTGAAGTGGATCATGCCTGAAAAGTGCAGCTGAAATACAGGACTCGAACATGTTTCTCTGGGTGTGGTTGTGTTAGGGTCCCCGAGCAGAGCGAGCTGAAGCACATGTGCAGCGAATTCGAAAGGCCGGACCTGAGAGCCAATATTGGAATGAGAGCCTGGTGTCCTCAGGGGAGCGGGGAAAACTGTAAAGCAGACCAAAAACCTGGGAGCTTGTCTATACAAGGAGAAACAGGTACGCAATCTTAATTGTCTTGAAACGGGGGAAGACATCTGACGTGTGTTTTGTGGCAGCAGGGCTGTATTCCTTCCTTGAGAGGCGTGTGCGTCTCTCCCTGTCGGACCCTGCCACGAGGGCAGCAGGGGTGGCATGGTGCAGTGCCTGGAATAATACCTGCTCGCTTCTGAAAGGCTCCGCGTGCTTTCTCTGGGGGGTTGGCTGGTGATGCAAGCCCAGCAGACGGGTCAGTGTGAAGCCATGATCCATCAGCCCCGGATGAAGGACTGCCAGTCTGCTCGTGTGTTGAAATTCAAGCAGCTGCATTGCAAAGGCCATCTTTAGAATGGGCGTGTCATTTTTAAAAGCCACCACTACCTTGGGTACCTGCTTCCTGCCTTTCAGTCAGGATTTTAATCAGCTCTTTTCCTTGGCTTTTGGAAAGAGGAGGGCTGAAGAAGATACCAATGTTTATAGGGTTGTCCTTTGCCTCCCTGATGAGATAAGAAAGGAGAATCTATCACTTACTGAATTTGTTACTTGCAACATTTGGCACTTGCTTTTAATATGCGTGTCCTACAGTCAGCTTATGTTTCATGTTTAAAAAACTAACTATATATTTCAAAGAGCAGTATGGGCTTCCTGTTTCAAACTATTGCCTCTAACTGTGCTGTATTCTCACCTGCATTCATCGTACTGGAGATGTCATGTAGGTCATAAGCTCCTCATTGTAGGAGCTGGTGGATTTATCTTGAGTCTATCAGTAGTTATTATTTTCTGTCCTATTATTAGTAAATTCAGAGAAGTCATATAAACTCAAAGAATTCATGTAAATTCGTGTTTCAGATGATTTCTCCCTAAACCTTCAGCTGAAAGACTTTCTTAAATGTTTTGTGTTGGGTTGGGGTTTTGTTTTTTTTGTTTGGGTTTTTTTTGCAACTTCTTTAGAAAGCTTTTATCAACGATCCAAAAAGAAGTGTTTGGAGAAGTTTTGTTCTGATTCAAGCTCAGATTGTGGAAGTTCATCAGGAAGTGTTCGTGCCAGTCGTGGGAGCTGGGGGAGCTGGAGCAGTACCAGCAGTTCAGATGGAGATAAAAAGCCCATGATTACTGCCAGGCATTTTCTTCCATCCAGTAAGTTCTGCAAATATCACTTCTGTACAGTAGTGGGCAGAGTTTCAGCCAGGCTTCTGAAGGGAAAGGGGTACCATGGCATGGCATGGTGCATGTAACTTGGATTTTATAGGGCACCTCTCAGAAACGTGAGGAGAGATTTAAAGAACTTGGTACTTGAGGAAAAAAAATGTAGCACAAGTGTTGTGGAGATGAAGACGAGCTGTCAAGCTACAGAGAAAGTGTCAGGCTTCTCACTGAGGAAGCTGCACAATTAGTTTTTATGGAGAGATGAAAGAACTGAGAGTCACTAGTCAAAGCAATTTCTGCCTTTCGAGTTTGTTACATCACATTATTCTCTTTAAAATGTTGTAGCTATTTAAGAGATTCACAAATGAGGAGCATGTGAAGGCAGTTCAGATCTGAGGATGCAGGGATTGGATAGCGGTATTTGAGGCACAAGTAGACAGGAGGCCTGAGCCACTTGACTGGTATGAGTAATGGGAACTGTGGTTCATCACTGCAGTTCTTTGAACATCATTAAAATTGTTGAAAGCCTAAACTCTGTCACTGCCATCACTACCCAGATTGATGTGGCACTAGAAGTCAATTTTAATGAAAGTGCTGAAGTGACACAAGTAAACCTAGCTTTGAGTACCTGCAGAAAGCTGTTGTGAATAGTTTTAAAATCTGCATGCACTTTGTATATGTTTAAAACCTGTTGTTACCAAAGACAGGACGTGATGTATCTGACCTGTAATCTGATAGATAAATTGTGTGCATGTGACTTTTCTGTTTGTTCTTTGCAAGACCTTAAAGAAGTAATTTCAAATTGAAAATTAATTTGGTAGTAACAAGGAGCCTCTACATTAAGTGTGGTAATCACTTATAAGTCATAAAATACATTTAAGACTGTGAGGATGTAGATAGCACCCTTTGAAATTAATGCAGTTAGTGATACTCCAGTCTGAGAGAAAACTTGATTAACACGGTTGATGATTCTATTTGTGTGTGTGTATATTCTGCACATACTTCTGTTTTTTTAGGATCTTTGATTTTCACAGTCATTCTTTTCTTTAGGAGAGAATATTTCACAAAATGATTTTCCATCTGAAACCCCTATCACTTTAAATCTGTCTCATAACATCTGCAATACCAGGTAAAAAAATTGAATCTACACATGTAAGACATGAAAGAAACAGCACCAACTTGAAATCTTGTCTCAGTTTGATAAATTATACCTACCTGTTGTCATTTTTTTATGATCATCTAATTGTACTTACTAGTTGGAAGAAGAAGAATTTTCTTCAGTACATGAAAAGATATATACAAAATGGATTATGCTGGGGAGGTAGATAAATGCTTCCAACTGTAAAATAAAATTGGGGAAAATAAAAAACCTTATTTCTTCCAGATCTTGGCAATTTACTACATTGCCATTACCACTTACTTATATTAATTGCTTAGTTATATTAAAGTAATGTGGGGTTTTGGTTTGTTGTTTTTTTTTTTTTTTAAAAAAAAAAGGTGGGACTGATACTTTCAAGTTGATGTTACTCTTTTAATGGGAATAATGTTCTCCTTGGATATACAGCATGAAAATTGATTCTCCCCTCCCCCACATTCCTTTCTACCTCTTCCTTGTATTAGAGATAGCATCTCCAGTTTTTATTATTCTGAGCCTCATTTCACTTCTCATTCATGATGCTCTTTTCACTAGCAAAATTAATTTAATCTTTTTCCTCTGGGATTCTGGCCCTTGAGTATGTTTCCTTTCCATTCATATTGACTAGTTTCTTTAATGGGATTTGATGAATATGAATTCAGTGTTTATGTGTGCCTCCATGTCTTCTTGCACATAAAAGTAAACTTGCCTGAAAGTTGTGGGAAAAATTCAAACATTGTGAGAGAGCCTACTCAATTTCATGGACCATAGCTTGTTTACCAATTTTAGAGAAGAGCTGTTGAATTAATTTGCAATAGGCTGATAACTTAGATAATAAATGTGAGGTAATGAAGATGTTTTAATTTTATTCATTTTCATGTGTAATAAGTAGCTGGCTTTTAATTGGAAAAAATAAAACCTTTAAAAAATTGCACAGTGGTTAATTCAAAATAAGAAAAATCAGGAAAGAGTTGAAAAGTAATTGGAATCATTATGTTCATTAGATTATTTTTTACATCTCTGTATATTTACTTTGTGTACTTTGGTTTATGAAACATAACAGTGTCTAGAGTTAAAAAATTAAATCTTCTTTTCATTCAGCAGAGACATGAACAGCATCCCTCAATATCCTGAAACTTTATGTCCCAATTTCACTGACATAGCCGCAGATCCTGACAAAAATAAAGGTCAGTTACTTTATGAACAAAGCTTTTTTTGAATGCTTTGTCAAGCAGTTTCAGTGATGTTGCTAATACATACCTATACATACCAATTTCATAGACCTGTTGTTACTAGAACTTGACTTCTAAACAAATTAAGAACTAAGTTAGCAAATGAAAGCTTATAACCTTGAAATTTTTTGCTGCATCCCCTCTGTGTGAAGACAGCTTGCAACTCACATTTTAGGTATTCTTTGTTTTTTCTTCCTCTTGCTTTGTACTGATTTATGTCCAGAAATAATGTGGTTGGGAGATCAAGAGTGCTGGTTGCTGTGTTAAATGAAATTTGCCATCAAATCAGATATGAGCATTTTTCTCTCTAAAATTTCCACAGTTGGCACTTGCTCTTCCTGAAAGCGATAATGAATGAGATTGGGTTGGGCTGTTAAAACTCTTGAGCTTTCATTGTTTGCATCTCAAAGGGAAGTAATATGAACTTGTTTCTTTGGGATTCATAAAAGCAACAGGCTGCGTGGTGAAGTGTAGGTTGAAAGCTGGTTAGGACACGTGGTTCTTTGGGCAGCAGAACTGCTGTCTCTTACTAGTTTAACCTGTAACTAGTAGCATACAAATGCTGATTAATTTTGTTCTGCAGCAGCAATACTCATATCCATTGTGTAAAATAATGAATTAGAGCTAACTTTGGATTTTTTTTCCTTTCTCCAGCTGCCTGTTCTCATAGAGTTGATAGGAACCAAGTATCTGTGGGCAGTTGGGGCACCTAGTCCATAGAGAGCAGCACAATGAATATCTCAGCTGTAATGAGTTCACATATTGTTTGATCATGAATGGCTCTTGTCTGTTAAAATCCCAACTCTGTTCCCACTGCATTCATGCAGTTGTACTTCAGAGATTGTTTCTGACTTGATGAGTAGGAGTGAAGTGGAGGCTGGTGGGGATCCACCTCCCTGCCATCCACCCTTTCATGAGGAAGGGTGCCACCTTGGTGCTTACAGCTGATGGCTTAAGGACTCTCTGTAGGGATTTCTTGCCCTATTTGGTTGGATTTCAGATTCTAGGTCCAAGTCTTTTTATATATATTTTTTTTAAGAAGTAAAAAAATTGAGATTTGTTTGAAAATGGACATTCATCACAAAAAAAAAAAAAATTGGTTAGTAATTCTGGATGTTTTTTTTATTCAGCATGCAGTCCTTATTGTGAATCTGAGAATCAAGTGTCATTGTGATATTCAGAGTTTGTGGAGCCTCCTTCCTGTTCTGCGTTTCATTCCCTTTTCCCTTTGTAGGTCTTTACCCAACAGGAGATTTGTGGCCTGCCCAGCCAGTCTGCCTGACAAACAGCTTAAACTACAACCTTGAGAATAACATACCGTGCATGATCCAAGAAACCCCCTCTGTCCACAACAGGCAAGTTATGTTTTATTTAAACAGTGTGGATAACGCTTTGTTCAAGTTTCTACGATGCAGAGGACTGTGCTTGAACTTAAAGTACTCATAAGGCAGGTAATAATTAAAGTAAAATTCTTGTCACTTCAGTCTTAGTGCTAGTTGTTTATACTCTTCCATTAATACATCAATTTTGCTAATATATTAATTTAGCAAATTCACTGGTGTTCCCACTTATATATAGATGCTCCAGAACTTCTTTCAAATTTATTTAAATATTTTTTTTTGAAAGCTTTTAATTTCTTCAACTTCTTTTGCGTGGCCAGGCAGAGTGCCTGGCTTTTCTGTTTGCTGCCCTCTTGCTGAGTACATAGCTTCTGTCTATCATGGGGTGTGTTAAATGACGTGAACAGACATTGTTATAAAGGCAAGTGATCCTATTTGAAGATGGTGTCAGGATACAAGTCAGTCTTTTTCAAGCTCAGTGTAGATTTGGGTTGATCTTCCTGTAGTAATGACCTTGAGTAATTCTTGTGCCTCAGACTCCCCACACAGCAAATTTTCCTGCTGAAATGTGGACCACAAAGCTGGTGTGAAGAAATATTCTGCCACCACATAGCAGTGAAATACGGCCAGTTCTTCAGGTCGTATCCTGTCATCCAAAATGACAGAGTAGTAACATAGGAATCCCCTTGTGATGGTCTTGTGATCCCAACCAGCCCGCTAACCTCACTTCCAACTGTTCTGTCAACAAACTGCAGCCTTAGTGATGGGGAGCGATGGCCGGCAATCGATCTGACTCAGATGAAATACACAGTGATTTGTGGCAGATTCTGTATCATGCTACTTTGCTTCACATGTCCATGCAAAACTACATGTAATTAGTTATTCATATGTAGTAGGGATAACTTACAATAACTTCTTGCCTGAATAGTAAAACTGAACTAGCACAACGTGAAGTCCTTTTATAAGCCTACCTTGTCCATACTAGGTCCAGACTTGGACTTCTTCAGGCTCACTGCATAGCAGGGCTTGTTTCGCTTCTGGCATACCTTTAAGAATTACTTTTGGAAAGTGTTGAAATTACGAAATTTTGTAATTAAACCAAGTATAATCCCCACAAATTAATGTGTAGTTTAGCAGGACATTAACACTGGTGGTATGGAAAGTAGAAATCCCCATCTTAATTGCTATTCTTAAGCATTCAAATGTTTGAGGAACGCATTACATTTTCTTCTATCTCAAATCACATCATTTCACTTTGTATCTACCATTACCATGGTTGTGGGAAAGAAGTGCAATTATTTTCTTTTTACACACAAAGAAGTTGAACCCAGTTAGGTGTTGGAGGACTCTGGTAGCTGTCACTACAAGTTGTTCACCCTCTCAGGGGAAAAAGAGTTCAGTGAGAGAATCACTGTGATTACGTAGTGGCATAACTGGCAAGCACAATGTGAAAAGCCTCATCATCAGTTACAGGCATTTTGCATCCAACAGCTTTACATTTAAGTAAGTATTTCGAAATAATTTTCAGAAGTTCTGCAAATTGTTTCTGACAGCAGATTTTTCTTTTTCTTGGGACAGCTTCATCGACTGGAATGCAGCTTGCGACAGCCAGTTTTCCAACATGTATTGTCCACTAGAGATGAATGAATACGGTGCTTTTCCAGAAGGTAGGATGAAAAAAACCTTATGAATTGTCACTGAGCATGGTTTTGGGTTGGTTTTTTTTTTCCCCTCACCTTTTGTAGAACAAAAGGCTGAGCTTGTCTATGAACATCTGGGTGCTCATTGCTTAAGTGGACTTTACAGTTTCCAGCTGACTGGGTGCTCTGTAGTAATAAACAATGTCTGCATGTGGTGGATGAGAAGACTAATCTTCATATGGAGTTATTAAGCCTGAAAAAGCCAGCATACAGGACTCTGTCTGAGAGGGAATAGAAATGCTCGTGACCACAGTATTACACAAATCTTTCTGCACCATTTTCTTTGTTTCCCCTCTGGCAGACTTCTGCCTTCCAGTGTGTGAAACAGAACGCCTCTTGTGACCAATTACCTTTCCAGGCTAGAGTTTCTTGGCTTGCAAAACACACTGGCAGCAACTTAGAATTCTTTAACATTACCTAAGCAATAATTAAAGGTCAGGCTACAGTATCACAGGCAGGACGGTGATCCCGTGGGTGCTTAGAGCTGAGGCATGTTGGCAGTGAAGCCTGGGTGAACTCTCCCATGCATGTTCTGTGGCTAATAAAGACTCTGTTCTCCATTCAAGAGGTTGCCAACTCTTTATCCTGTCCTCCTGATAGCAATCTGTTAGTGGGTCCCTAACACAAAGTGGTAGTCTTGTTAACAGAAATTGTTACGCTTTGCTGCTGTGCTGCCCTGAACCTGCCTGAAGTCACTGAAGGCTTAGGTTGGTTCCAGTCATGCTCACTCTGAGAAGATTTGATGTTCCTCCACAGAAATGTTAGTAGTGTTTACATTGCAAAAGCCTTATTTTGTTTTCCTGCTTTTATAAACTGCAGAAAACATGAACTACCCTAGTGGCTTCCCAGGTACTGCAGCGGTGCAGAATACAGCCTTCATTGACCAGAACTGTCCCACCACCTGGAATCCCCCTCCTAACATGCCACCTACCTGGGAGCCTGCCAGTTACATCAACTCCACAGTGAGTATTGTCATGACAAGATGCTGCCTTCCTGCGCCTCTTCAAAGCCTCCCCAGTGCATTCCTGTTTTTCCCCTACCTGTTGCTCACATGTTCTTCATGAATCTTTTAAGTAGCCTGATGAAGAAGGTATTTGATGCTGGCATTGGTAGCCTGGCTTTTTCCCAGCTGTTGGTCTATGTTGTTACTGGACCTTGTCCGTGAAATTTTAAGACATCTCTTGCTTTAAAATTGGCTAAAATCACCTTACATATGGAAAAACGTTTTGGACTTATGTAGTCTACTGAGATTTTCCTATCAAAATCAACCTTTCCAGATGAGGGTAAAACAGAAAATGTGCTGACAGCAAAACCCAGAGAGATTTGGAAATTGTATAGCTGAATGGACAGCTGCTCTCAGTGACTTTGACAGGTTTTTTTGCTAGGAAATCCAAGTGATTTAAACTGGATTTGTGCAGATTTCTGAATGCTAATTTTGACCTGTTATGCTTCAGACTAGCCATGTTTATATCATCCCATAGTGCAAGGTAGTGATTTTAGTTCAAGGTGGTCTTTAATTGTAACCACCTTCTCTTCTGCTTGTATTAACAAATCTTCTATTTTTGAGTTTGGGGTTGTTTGCTTGTTTGTTTGTTTTTTATTATTTACAGTGGGTTTATTTGAATAAAACTAACCAAATAAACCAAGAAATATTTTCAACAGCAGAAGTGAAAATTATATGGTGTTATAAAGTGGCAAAACAGGTAGAAGACTGTTTCCTAAAACAAACATGGCTTTATTTCGTATTTTATTCAGGAACGCTAGGAAACGCAGAAGGTAGAGATTGGAAAACACATTAGATAATTCAGTTTGTTTCCCTGGCGAGCTTTTCCCCACAATACATTTCAGTGTTTCATTCAGTTTTAAAAGTCCCAAGGCTTCCATGACCTTCTCTGAGAGACTTCCTCGCAAACTAACACATCTTGCCCTCCAGGAGATTCTTTATAAGATTTTGAGATTTTCTAACTAAATTCCCTAGTTCCCAATTTTAGTCTCTTTTCCATATGGAATATCCCTCTCTGCTCCCAGCATGCTGAATCTTTCAGTACTGACACATACTTCAACCTTTTTCTTGGCATTTCTTAGGCATCCTTCTCTTTTCACTTTAACTCTCAAAACATGCATGATGCTCTTCACATGTCTTCCATTTCTCCTTTATTTTTATTTTTTTTTGGAACAGCCTGACCAGAACTGAATATTGTATTTCTGTTAGAGTAGTATTGATGCCACGCAGGGAAGAGCTTGATGAGCTTCATATGGCTTCATTTAGCAAAGTGCCTTTACACATACGCTCTAATGCTGCTGTTGTATTTTCAGCAACCATGTTGCTTTGTAAACTTGTATGCAATTTTCTACTTGCCTATTGCCTAAATTCTCTGCGTAGATGCTGTTTCCTCCCATTTAGTACTACATTTCCACACTTTCTTCGACGAGTGGTCCGTGTTGCAGTTTACCATGCTGTTGTTTTCTTCTTGCCCTACAGCCCTACCTCTCAAGCACCCGAAGCTTGTCTCCAATGTCTGGACTTTTTGGTTCCATCTGGGCACCTCAGAGTGATGTTTATGAAAGCTGCTGCCCCATCAGTGCCACAACCCAACACTCAACCCATGTGGAGAACCAGGCAGTTATGTGTAAGCAGGAATACTATCCGAGGTTTAACCCCTTCCGTGCCTACATGAACTTGGACATATGGACTACAGCAGCCAATCGAAATGCAAATTACCCTCTTTCGAGGGACTCGGGTTACTGTGGAAACGTGTGAAAGGAATTTGATTTTAAAATGTGAATAAAGATGCTTGCAATTTTGATTACTAGACTAAGCTGGTTGTTGAATAGATTACGATGTTGGTGGATATTTTGGCACTTTTATATGGAAAATAAATCTTTTTTACTGAAGTCTGAGCATTTGGTGCATTTTAAAAAGCAAAGCATATTCAGGATGCTGTTATTGTCAGGTGAAGGCTATAAATTTAAACCTCAAATTGTTTCAGGAATAAGGACAGTATTAGGTTCTTAAAAGCATCTATGAACCTGTACTGCACGTTTCTTCTGAAGTTTGCATTCAGTTGTATAAACCCGGAGTGGTTTAGCATTTGTAGGTACAAACTTATACCTGTAACTGCATCTTGTCACGGATCAGTGGAATGCATCTCACTTAAAAGGGAGAAGCAGAAGTATGTTTCATTGAGGTAAAATAATAATTTGACAAGAGTTCAATAAATTCGATGGAATTTAACAAAGTTTAACAGTGGTTTACCAAGCTTCAGTAAGTTTGATGGTAAGGTTCACCTTATTAATTACTGCGTGGGAGAAACGTACAAAGTAAAATGAAGGTAGAATCAAGCTAGAATGATTCACAGAGACTGGAGACACAAAGGGTAAGGAAGACCCTCCTGTTGAGTCAGGGGTTTCAGAGTGGACCACCTTGCTTTCTAAACTCCTGATGGAGCCTCGGTGTGGCCAGGTCCAATCTCAGTCTCAGACTTGAACAGTTGATGTCTAGTGGAATTATCTATACGAAGTTTGTAGTAATTTATGCTGAGTAGCTACATGGATTAGTAATGTTTCATTAGTATTAATTCACCGTGCCATCAGTCTCTTGCTGAGGATCTGTTGTGAGTAAGGGATCTCTCCACAATGGGCAAGGAAGGATCTTGTAATCTCAGGTAAGGGATCTCAAACTTTGAGAGGCATCCCTGCTCAAGGTGTCAGTTACTTAGCACGCAGTCCAGCTGCAATTCAGGGGGAACTCAAATTTGGCTAATCCTGATGGTAATCTTTATAGAGTGAGGTAGCTGGCTGCTAGTCAGTAGTATAGACAAGATAGATGCCTTTGTTTTCGCTCTGGTATGTTATGCTCTACTGTGGTTATCTTGCATTTTTGGGGTTTTGAAACCATCTTTCAAAATGTCTTTTCAAGGTACCTTCACTCCCTTGTACAGGAGCCAGGAGCTTTCCAGCTCCACCGGTTCACCATGGGGCACAAGGCCTGTTGCTTTTTAGTCAGCCTGAACCAAAGTACAGCCAGGGGTCAGGTGTATCCATCGCACATCTGTACCAAACAGTAACACTGGGGACCTACCTGTTGATGCAGATCAGAGTTTTTCCAAGGGGTGCCATTTCTACTGCTGACGTAGTTATTTGTGGCTGTAAACGTCTGGCAAGAGGAAAAAAAGGCTGAGTTGTGGCTTGTTTATCTGGCTCCAAAATGCAAGCTGTCACCTGGATGACATTACGCTTGTACAGGTGGGCTTTTCTTTCAGAAGCTTTTCTTGTGAGTGACTCCTGAAATTTTTATGTTTGTATTTTTAGCCTTCATGTTGCAATAGCATTTTCAGAGCGTTTAATCGCCCTTGTTTAAAATGCCAAAGCTCAAACTCGAACAAATACCTTTTTTGAGAGCAGAGTTCACACCACTCTCCAAAACAGAACAGCATTGTGATAGCTTGGGTTGCGAGACTGGATCTTTGTAGTGGGAGAGGCAACCAAGGAAGTGCTGCCACCGCGTTCGGGACTGAATCTTTCCACTGTGCAAGCTGTCTCTGCTTGACTGTTCCTGTGCAGCCCCTTGTTCTGGCATGGCAGAGCGTGCCTGGGCATCATCACTCTTAAGTGGCAGAAAAAGAGAGGTCCTCAACAAGGGGACTTGTTAGTCCTGGGGGAAGAGAGTGAATCAGGACCCATTAGCAGCCTCATACAGCTGCTTGAAGGACAGCCATAAAGATGGTAGAACCAAAGCCTGCATGGTGGCTGCAGGTATTAGGGCAAATGGCAATGGCCACGGGTTGTGGCATGGGAGGTTCAGGTTGAACGTGAGGGACTTGGGTGGTGCTGCAGGAAAATGGGTTGCCCTGAGAGGTGCACAGATCTCCATGCTTGAAGGTGTTCGTGACATGGCTGAATGAAGCCACATGTGACCATCCTGCTCCTTGTGGGAGGTCAAGCTAGAGACCACCAGGGTCCAGTGACCATTTTGAGGAATCTGTGAACTTGAGCCTAGTTCCTTGCTTTTTGCTACTGTTTTCCTCTGGCCTTTTGAACACTGACTGGAAGACAAGAATTACTTGACAATAAAATGTTCAGGTTTTCATGTTTGTTTTTATTCAAAGGCAGAGCAGAAAAGGCACTGCCTGTGTACAAGGCTACTCGGCAGGCTGAGCTCCCAGACCTCAATTCTGGCATTGCTGGTCTCACCGCATTGCTGAGCTATCAGAGCGGCTCCGCTGACTTGCTGGTTTCAGCCAGAAATCCAATCCCCGGTCTTGAAATATTTCACCAGAAACTGAATTTCCTCAAAAAATCTCCTTTGTTTCAGTAAATCAACAGTTCCTGCAAAGAAAGCTTCATTGAAAGGCACCCTGTCAGCTACACACTTCGCTCCGAAGAAGAGAGCGACTGTGTGGGATGGTCAAAAGCTGCTACGTTTACTTGCTTTAACTGCCCATGCAGAAGATGCTCCTAAGCCTTCCTTTGGTTTCAATGTCAGAAAAATGGGCTCGTCACTGAATGCTTTTCAAAACCGTGATGTTTCACTGGCGTGATCAGGAACTAGTGCCTGGAGCCCTTGGCTGTTTTCCATGATGCATGGTGCTGAGCAGGAATCTGGCTCTGGAGTTTAGTCATAATTGCTTGTGATTCTGAAGGGAAGTTCATGTGTTCGTACAAACTTTGATGCTCCTGAAATTAAGCCATGAGAAGTAGTCATAACTCGACATGCTTTCTGTGCCCCTCTTGCCTATGGCAGGAGACTTCAGGAGGTTCTTTATTCCCTGAATAATGTTGTTGGATGGCATATTGATTGAATTTTGGGCATGCAAAGAGGTACAGGAGAGGAGACGGGATGTGCAAAGCTGCACCCAGTGTGTCCAGTTCATTCTGTTAATTGTTTTAAGGAGATCTGTATTTTCCATGCACCAGAGTGAAGCTTTTCCTCAAGTACCAGCGTAAGGAGATGCTTTTCTTCTATCTGCAACAAACTGTAACAGCAACACAACCCTACAGAGTTTTGATCAGCACTGAGTCCCTGTTGTAAGTAACATGTATGTTCTGAATCACTGAAAAAGAGAGGAAAAGAACCATGTAATAAACCAAGCAAAGACACTGGAGAGTTCAGGGAGAAAAACAACAACCAAAAAAAAAAGTTTGAAATGTTTAGAAAAGAAAACTTGTGTGAAAAAGTTGGCCAGAGTTTTTGAAGTGCCAGCAAAAGACAAGGGAAACGAGCCACAAACAACTTGGAGAAATGTTGCTAAGAAAGAAAACAATCATTTTCTTTAGTCAAACTAGAACTGATCAAGAAGTGATTCCCCTGGGAGCTGTGTAGTATTAGGCAAAGTATTCCATATAACTTTAAATAACAATAACTAAGGAATGTAACAAGCTTATTAAGGTTACCAGGAATAATTGCTGCCATCAGGAGACATCTATAGCTTAATTAACAATCCACTGAATGCAAGTGGATTTGGGTTCATTTCTTCTACAGTAAAGGGGAAGATGAAATGAATAATTCCACTACAAATTTCTTTGTACCAAATTGATTATAATCATGGAGTGAAACTGGAGATGTTGCTCTAAAGACATCTCATTGTCATGAGCAAAATAATTCCTAATTTCTTGCCTTGTGCCAGGAATTCCTTATAGCAGGATTGTGAGCTTCACTGATCTCTGTGAAACTGATATCATCTTTTTTGGAGAAACTTCAGCAAAAGAAGTTCTCAGTTAACCCAATAAATGCTTAAGAGTGCAACGGGAAAAATAAAATACCAGTATAAAATGAGAATAACTTGCACAGTCCACTGGTAGAGATGGTGATGGAGAGGGAGGAAAAAAAAGGCAGGGGCAGTTCCAAGTGTTCATTGTTGCTTTATATCCCAGTGCGAACGCTACAGAAACTCACAACATTCAGTGTTTTCTCAAGAAGAAACCTGGGAGAAGAGACAGCCACCTTTGCTCTGGGCTTCCAGCAGATTTGTCACTTCTTAGATGTGCATTGGGAACCAGGGGTACCAAGTTACCACTGTCCTTGATTTGCACAGGGCATCTTGGCCAAGCCTGACTGCTTGGTCAAGTGTTTCCATGCTGGAGCCAGAGAATATTCCTGGCATGTTGCATGAAGGCTTGTAGGTACTGTGAAAGACAGCATTTAGACAAAGCCAGCATCTACTGCAGGGTGGTTCAGCTGCCCTAGCCTCGCCAGGCTGCAGCAAGCTCCTCACTGTATTAACCTGGAGAGCTAAGGGAAGAGGAGCATCCAAGGCAGCTTTGCTGTAGGAGAGGGCAATGCTCCACTGGGACCCTGCTTCTTGGTAAGTGGGGCTGGTACTGTATTGAGCTTGCTTCTGCAGGGAGGAATTTGGACAGCCCAGCAATCTGGCTGCAACTGGTCTGTCCTGGGAGCCAGATTTGGACTGCTTGGAAGCAGCAGACTGACCAAGCTGAGCTGCTAATATCACATGCGATGTTCAAAGCAGTGGGGGACAGAACAAATCCCCAAAAGAAAGCTCAGCCAGGGAGCACAGCTGTTGCTTGCTCTTGTCTTTGTCGCAGTGGCAACTGGGGGTTCTGTCCTACAGCTCCTGCATCTGGACCTGGGCACACAGGACCATCCCAGCTGCTTGAAGGAGCAATGACCAGCAAGCAACTTGCTGTTGCACTTGCAGGAATCAGCCTGAAAGCTGCAGAGGTCTGATTGCCAGGGCGTAAGTGAGCTCATTAAAGAGAGCTGTTAACTATCTTAATCTGCTGAAGAGGGCGGAAGAGGAGGAAGCAGGGGAGGTGCTCACCGTCTGTGCTGACAATGCCTTTAGCTCCAGCACCCAACTTCTCTCTGCCTCTGGGGAAACTCTGGTGCCGTGTGGGAAGCCACAGCCTCAGCAGTCCTGCGCAGGTTCCCGCTGAGCTGCCACTGTAGTGCTACCAGGTGAGCTCTTGGTTGGTTTAGGGTGGTAGGTTGGGTGCCGCTTTCCAGCATCTGTTTTCTTCTTTTCCAGCTTCAGGGAATACCCATTGTTTATTTCTCTTAGTCATCATTTCTCTTCCATCTTCTTTTGCCCTCTCTACATACTTGCTTTGCTTTCAGCAATTTGTGGAAAAGGTGCATGGTGGCACTTTCCCATCAGCAGGGAAATATTTTAATTGTACCTTTGATTCCTCTGCCTCATCTCATTCTTCAGTCTGCCTGTCCACTTCTATGGAGGAAATGGCTTGGGACAGGGCTTATCATGTCCTCTTCTGCAGCACCCCTGGGTGGGCTGAGGGTCACTACCTCCCCAAGGCTGCTGCGCTGGCATGGCCCTCCTCTGTCCCAGCAGCAGTGAAGCAATCACTCTACCTTTCTGAAAGGTAAAGGCTGGCAGAGGTGGGGGTCCCTGGCATCGGTTGAGGCAGCTGCTCTGAGCTGCATGGGAGGAGGCTCTGCTGGGCGAGACTTGGTGATGTTCCCTGACTGGAGGAGCAGGAGGCAATGGGTGAGCTGTGTTCTGCCATGTCGTGGGCAAGTGAAAAGAGCGGGGAGGGATTCTTTTGTCCCAGTTCCCTTGCTGCTCAAAGCTGAATATTACTGCTCCTCCCTCCATCTCTGGAGTGGATTTCCCTGCAAAAGTTGTCTGTCCGTGCCTGCCTGACATAAATGCCCCCTTGGCTGGTGTGGGTTGCACGCCACGCAGCTTGCGTTTTCCGTGATCTCTGCTGTATTTCATTTCTTGTTGCTTTCTTCAACAGCAGCAGCACAAGTTCTCAAACCTTCTCTACCTTTGGATTTGCTCTGAGGGGGCAGATGTTCCTGGCTGCTTCCCAGAACAGTGCACAGGAGCTGCTCCCTGAGCTGTTTGGGGGTTTGTGGCCTTGCTTGGGGACAATGGTGATTTGCCATTTCCATGTGGTCCCACACACCTCTCTGCAGTTTTTTGTTGTTTGGAGGCTGTCAGCAACCTGGATGAGCAGGGACCATGCAGGCCTGGAGTGACAGGCCTCCCCAGTGTATGAACCAGTCCCAGATAACCTTCTCTAGCTGGTGTGGAGAAGCTTCTCATCTAGCGTAAACTGGTTATTTAATTATTGTCAGCTAGGCTTGGCTCACAACCGAGTGCAGACGTCTACAAATCTTGGAAGGAGCACATCACCTCCGTGAGTGACCAAAAAGCTCCAATCTTCTTCGGTAAACCCAGCTTGTGTGCAATGATTTCAAGAAGGTGATGGTCCCTACCCTGGCCATCCCTGCCACTCTCTGGGGTATGGCTGCTGTACCCGTGGGGTGACAAGCTCTGCCAGACCTTGTTTCTCCCAGACCTTGTTTCTCCAACCGTGCTGGCAAAATGCTTGGCTTGCTGGGCGCCGGTTGTTGGGTTTTAATTTTGACCGAACGTACAGTTTGTCAGGGAAAGCCAATGCTTTTGCATGTCTTCGTCAGCACAGATGTGGAGGAAGACTGCTTGCTGGACCTGCTCTGGCTCCTGGAGGCAGCAACATGGAAGGTGGGTTGTCTTCACGGGGCTGGGGATCAGCGGGTGCTGTGGTGCAGAGCTGTCTCGAAGCGAGTAACGCAACGTTCAGGTGCCACAGCAAAGCGCTTGGACATCAATGCTCTGTGAGAACCTGCTGTGATTGCTGGTTCTGATTTAGGGAGAGAAATGTTTCACTTTGCTTGATAAGGCCTTGTTAGATGAAAGGTGTTTTTAAGTACAGTGTAGGAAAGGCCAAAGAGTGCAAACCAGATGCTGAGGCTTGCAGAAACAGCAGGAAACACCGTAACCTTCCCACCACTCTCCTCAGACCTGTGATACAGCAGCATGGCCCCGGGAGCTTATTGCTTTCTTCTTGGTGGCACTCACATGAGAAAGGCAGCATCTCCAACTGCTTGCACGCAAGCCTGTTGACCCTTCCTCCAGCCTAGTTCATGATGACACATGCATCTCCTGGATGGGGAGCATGGCACTCACGAGGGAATGGAAAATTACTTAATTGCGGCTCTGTTTCTGGAGCAGTGTGAGAAGCCCTCACTACCCTGTGACTCCCCTGATGCTTTTCAGCCACATGACCCACAGTTTGTGGCGTACAAATAGTTTCTGGAGCTCAGCAGTGGTTTTGTATCAATTCACTCTTTCCATAGCTGCCTGCAGGTCGAGCAGTCACTCTGCAGACAGCAAGCCGTTGTCAATCAGGGGAGATGCCAGCCCTACTTCTCTTGATGAAAGTCTTTGCTTAATCACAGCTTGTGTTTTTCCTTCAGTTATTAGCTTTTAGTTAGGCACCAACCACCCTTTCCCACGGGCTAAGGACATCAGGCACACACAGCGCAAACTGTGACTGAGGACCAAATAATGGCTTATAGACATGCTTCAGAATCATTAAGTGAAATATAAAGTATTTTTAAACTCTCATTTATTAGTTTCCTTAGTGAAAAGTAAGCCTGTGAGCACCTTCCAAGCTTAGTAAGCTGCAGGTTTGATTTTGGTTGTAAGAACCTTTCTTGCCACAATAAAGAAACCTGAAGCCTAACCAAGACAGCATTCCTCATTCTGAAGAGGTCATTTGAGGGATGAACAAAAAGCTCCTGGGTGACCTACCTTTCTTCTGTCCTGTCCTTTTCCTTACTTCCTCTTGCCTGAGCAGGCCTTTGTCAGTTGACCAGACCTATCAAGCACAAGTTTAGCTGTCTGGACCAAAGCATCAGTGATATTTTGTATAGCGTTTGTTAGAGAAGTCCTCAAGTGACTGAGTATTGAGATCTATAAATAAAAAACAGGAAACAGATGGCACCAGTTCCAAAAGTTAAGTGGTTTTTAACTAGTCCAATAACTAATGTTCTCATATACCTACAAAAATATTATAGTCTTATCTTTGCAGAGATCAAAAGAACAACTTTGAAGCACTTGCCAGGCACACAAAGCCATGCGTTTTAATAGATGGCAGACCAAATGTATCCTTACAGTAATGGGTCTGACTTGCCATTACAAAATCCCTCATGTAGTCCTGCAGTGAACAAAGCCTAATGATTGCTCTGATTATTTTTTTTTTGGGGTGGTGGGGGTGTTTAGTTACTACTACTGTGGACCCAGTGTTGCCTCAAGCATACTGTGGATTTATGAATAGAAGCCTGCAAGTCTGGGGTCTGAGAGAACACCTGGTAAGGAAGCGTTTCATGAGAGAAAGAAGTAGGAAGCCTGTGGAGCTTCCCAGGTCTCCTCAAGGGGCTGAGCATGTTGGCATCCACCCCTGTTCAGATCAATCTACTTGCTCATGGGATCTGTTTTAAGTTCCATAAAAAGACAGGGAGAAGATAGACTATAGCATGCCTGGCTTAGATTAGTACAATCTGGCTCTGCACTGCAACGTGGTCTCTTGGACTGGCTGTCTGCATGATGTCTGACATAACCAAGCCCATGGGAACTGCAGTGCTGCCTAGCAGCAGGTGGAAATGTCGTGTGCCAGCTGCTGCAAACTTAGAAAACTGGCCTCCAGTTGTACAATTTATTCTGAAAACTCTTTTTTTTTTTTTTTTTTTCAGTTGTACAATTTATTCTGAGGGCAGAAAAGGTCATTTCTCCAAAGCTGGATTAAACCTTTTGCAGTCCAGACTTTTTCAGCATTACAGTTGATCTAAAGCTTGTTCTTACGTGAGATGATGACTTTTATTAGTCTGTCTGCAAAACAGTTGCTTCTGCTTTCCACAAACACTGAACAGGGGTTTAAAGTCTGTCTTTCTCCTGTGCTTCGCTGCTCTGCTCTGCAAGCCAAGCCCCGTGTCATCAGAGGAGAATGCTGCTGTGTGCACCGTGACTCTTGGCACCTTTTTTTACCTTACTGAAACTTGGCTGCCCGGGACACAGACTTCTGTTTTGTTTGCCTGGTTTGTTACGTGCACATCTGTTTGTTTTTAAGGAGTCTAACCTTTGACTTAGTTTGATTGGAAAGCGTATTTTTGGCAATGGAGATGGAAATACAGGGCACAGTTAGGAAACCTCTGGATCTGGGAATGGTACCTTTCCTCTTTGTTTCCCATCAAAATGGCCTGGAGCTGACTTGCCAGAAGGTCTATGCAGCAAGCTGGAGGTGAATGTTGCCTTCAAAAATTGTGCAATATATGTGGCAGGGAATTTTTCCCTGGATTCCATCTTACCCCCATTAGACCTTAATGTGTCTCCTACAAGAAAGAGAGAAGGGAAGAAGGTTAGCTTTCTTTTCATCAGCAAATCCCATTTAGTGATATTTGTAACGTTCTTTAAGAACTAGACAATACAGTCTTGCCTCAGTGACAACTGAGGGAGAGAGTTGGGCAAAATTTGGGATCCTGCTGCCCCTTTAGACATTCAAGTGTTTAGCATTTAGTTCTTGGGAGTCATATATTCAGTCAGAACCTTCTTTCTGGAGGCCCTGAGGTTTAGATACCACAGTTCCTGTTGAGCCTCTGGCTCTGATTCTGAGGATGCTCAGGATGTCTCGGCTTGCCTGGTGCCAACCATTCCTGTCAATGTCCCATGGTTAAGCTCTTGCCTGTATCTTCTTTGCCCATCTTTTCTGCAAGGTTTAATCCAGTTCCTAATCACTTAGCTCCCTCAGAAAACATGTCCACAAGAGGAGAAAGTAGCACTTCATTTTCTTCTGTATCTCAGTTGTAGCAGTGATTACAGAGGTTTAGGAAGCCCTTGGGTTCCAAAAGAATCCCCTCTGCCACCAGACTGGAGCAGTCGTGGGGTAGCTGCCCTGAATTTCTGTATGTATCCCGCTTTTTGGAGGAAAAGGAGCAATTGTGGCAGCTTGGCTTGGTGATTTCACCCTGCCACAGCCTCTTAGAAGATTATGACTTTCCAGAGTCAGGCAAAGCCAGGTCCTCTGCATGCAGGAGCAGTCTTGTCCTGCTGCCTGCCAAATGTGCAGGCCAGGCTAAGTGTACGTGCTTGCAGTGACCCAGCTCTTGGCCACTTCCCTGCTGGTGGGGATGGGGAGCTGGGGGATTTTGTTGTCTTTGGTCCTCTTGTCCCATCTTCTAGCTTTCTGACCTGGAGGAGGGCGAGCAGAGCAAGGAGAGGCGGATACAAGCCTCTCTCAAGACAGACAGCCCTGCAGCACCTCAGAGCCTTTGCTCTATGATTTCCTCTAAAATGCAGCAGGGGTCCATCTAATTAGAGAGTAAATACACTGTTAAAGGCACAGTTTTATCTACAAAGTTGTTCTCTTTCATGCCAAAAGTTACAGGGGAAAGCAAGGGTCAGAGGGGCAGGAAGACCCCTGGCTGAACTCTGGAGTGGGAAGCGCAAACCTTTAAGGACAAAACAGGGCAGAGGAGCCTCAGAGGCACGGCAGTCAGCCTCTCATCTCCTCGTGCCTCGAGGGCAACTGGGGTGAGGCCCTTGCTCAGCTTGCAATTTCCAGCCGCTTGTGCATGCAGGCGTGGTGGTGGTTGCACAGCAAGTCCCCCTGTCCCGGCTGCTTCCCATGCTGGGGGTGTCTTTCACCCTTGGCATGCCCATGGGAGGTTTTGCTCCTCTTGGGATGAGAGGATCTGTCCTGAGTAAGGCTGATCTTTGGGGATACAAAGGCAGATCTATTCGTAATCGCCATTTCTTTATTTATATTCAGGTATTTCCTGGTTTCGGTGTTGTGTGATGTTTACCAAAGAGAACCGGCCAAAGTAAACCACCCGAATGAAAAACTGCAAATGAAAAAGCAAGCTGCATGACGAGGCTGGTCCCTTGCCTTCAAGTGCTTTAGTCATTTCAGATTAGGTGCTCACTTGCTGTTCTCCTGCAGATAGGCTTATAAGGAATCTCCCTGAGAGACAAATCTGCCCCTTTATGCAGCCACTGGCAGAAAGTTTAGGCAGGCCTGGAAAGCCTCTAGTAAGAGGAGGGATTAACGTGCCTGCTTGTTAACTTTGGCAGTGTGTATAGTTGTTGTTGTGCCAGCAGTGTTATGGAAAGCAAATGGGGTGTGTGTGGGGGGGGGATTATTTTATGATTGGTGGCATTCCTGGGGGATGGGACTGTTTCTTCTGGGGACTTCCTAGCAGCAGTAAAAGGCAGAGCAGTGCACAAAGCAGTTCCTTCAAGGCCAGAAGGCTGTTTCAGCAGGAGGAGAGGTACGGAGCCAAAATGGATGAAAACACTCCCTCCTCCCTTAAACCAGTTGCAGAGTTGACTTCCCCAGAGTGAGTCAGTGGTATTGATGTTGTCCCGTTCCTCGGTGAGAAGTTAGGAGCTCACAGGTTTTTTTTTGTCCAGCAAACCAGCTTGGCAGCTCCTTGCTGAGCTTTCCATAAAAGAGATAGGGCTGCCCAGCTTGAAGGCAGGATTTCCCCACCTGTAGAGACAGAGAGCAAGTCAAACTCATTCACAGGGTGTGATTCGCTGTGACAAGTTGTGAGGAAAACTCATTTTACAGAAAAATTTAGACGTCTCGACAGTAGGAGAGAGGAATCCAGCCAGACTTCACCTTATTCATCCCTCCTCCCATTACTCTCTGCATTTTTTGTTAGTGACTTTTGAAAAATACTGTTCAACTCGCAGGGTTTGCAAACATCAGAGAGGTGTGCGAGAGGCAGTCCACTAAACAGAAGGTGGTATATCTGATATGCTTTGCTTGGCCTTTTGGTTCCAGTGTGAGCCGAGAACAAAGAATTCAAAGAACCAGCCCCAGAGAAATAAAGTACTCTGAAGGACTGATTTTAAAGGAAATTTGTTGAACCTATTAATTATGGACCATACAGGAAATTAATTTTAAATGATGTCATAAAAATAAGCACATGAAAGAAGTGCAAATGTAACGTAATTTCTACAAATGGAAAAGAATCTTTATACTGATACTTGTGTAAGTTAAAAGCTGAAAACAAACTGGGTGGCCAGCCTATTGGGTAAGAGTTGTTAAATGCTGGATGCTAAGACTCAAAGAAACAAAGGTCTTCTTGTGCCCACAGGTGCAAACCTCATAGTGAGTTCAGCGTTGGAGGAATATTACCCGAATTGATACAAGGTAAGAAAGTGCACCTAACTTGATGCTCTTTCCCATGGTACAGCAGATGTCAGGTAGCCAAAGTTTAGTACCCTCTGAACCAACTTATTCTTGTCCTGTAGTTCCAGCTGTTGAAATGAAAATTGGTTGGGCTTACTGCTACTACCAGTGCATCCTACACTTATTAGTGATCTACAAATGTCTTTTTAGCATTACTAATTGTTGCAATCTTTGTATAATTTCCTACTTGTTTTCGAGTGAAGAGTGGGGTTTTTTTTGTTGTTCTTTTCTATTACACTGTGCTTGCAATCTCCTATTGCACCAGGGGTTTTGGTCTCTACTGGAGTTCCTAAGTCCTGCTAAAAGGTCTACAGGATTTGCAGTATTTCTGGACCACTGCTATTGGAGTAAAGGGACATTGCTAAGAAAGGACTATTTCCTCTCATGTCCATGCTACTGCTGCCTGACCTGCGCTCCCTTTCTTCAAACAAACACCATAATCTGGCAGAAACCACTGGGTTGAAACAAAACCTGAAGAGAAAAAAAAAAAAGAAAAAGAAAGAAAACCAAAGCAAAACATTTTTTCATCAAAGCTGTTGACTAAATGCTCCACTGTGGGAGACTGTGGTCAGCTACAGCAGGGCTTGCTGCAGGCATCTCCAGTCCATCATGGACATCTGCATTGCCACAGCACAGCCGTGCCTTATGAACCATGTCGAGATAACTTTGTTTAGATCCTAGAGAGGAATTCAACTCAAAGTTTGTAAATGGGGGCTTTCACAGCAGCAGACAGCACCTTGTTTTGGGGTTTGATCTCCTAGTATGGTCTGTTTCTTTCAGTAGATACTGCGATAAAGACAAAAATTCATATTGCAGTATAGGTATAACAGTTACACCATCCATTCTGAATTTGTCATTACTAAGCTGGTACTGCTATACTCAAGAAAACTTACAGAAGAGCAAGAGATTCAATCTGAGGATAATTTATGAAGAATGGTTAAAATAACTCTGTATGTACTTGAAAATCTGCTTGGATGTCTGGTTTCAATCATGTTCAGATCAGAGGCACGGTCAGATATTGGAAATACATAATTATTTGAAGATGTTTAGGTGGCTCTGTCAGTGTCAATACTCACTTTTCAATTATTGACATTGTTTTATGATCAGGATTTTAATTTTTAGTAAAAAAAATTTTTTATGAGTGTTTACAGCTCTGCTGTATTCAAGCTTCTAAAAAGTTGGTTTAAGAAATTATATAATTGCAAAAGAACACAATAGAAATAATCCCTGCAAGAAGCTCATGATACATGTCATTCTTCCAGTGCAATAAGATCTAGGAAACAGCTCATTAGATGTTTGTTTGGGGTTTTTTTCTTATTTTTTAAAAATATGAAGCTTTTATAGGTGATAAATCAAGAAAAGTACCTGCACTGAAGAAAGAGCTTCTGAGGTCTTAAATAACTGAAAAGAGAGATTTGGAATGGACTGTTTTTCTGAAATGCACTGTCATGTCCGACATACTTCATGGCATCAGATAGAGAGGGAGGTAGCAGTTGAATGCAAAGCCTGAACTACCTGTGCAAGTTATATGCTGTCATTGTCTTTTTTTGGAATGAGGACAAAAATTCTGATGTTTTTATGGCACATGATAATGATCTGATTCATTTCCTGCTTATATTCTTGTTCAACTGTTAAACACAATTTTTTTTTGTGTGTATAACAAGCAGTTAAATATGTATCTCTGCATCCCAGCAGTGTTTTCCATCTCTGTACAGGAAACAAACTCTAGCTGGTTCTGCAATAACTTGGTCGCATTCCCAGGAATGTTTCCCTTCCATTAAAAAAAAAAAAAACAACCAAAAAACCCACCGAAAAAAAGAAAGCACTTTTTCAGTATATTAGCAATAGAGAGACCTAGACATGAGATGTGTGTCCATGCATTCATGTTGACAAGGTTTGCTGGACCTCTTCTGCACTGAAGTGCACCAACATGCATCTCTTGAAGGAGCTTTTCCTTGGAGCTGAGCAAAGCCATTTTTCCTCCTTGCGAGACATCCCAGTGCCAGGATGTTAAACCCTAACTTCCTCACAACAGCCTGCCAGTGATGGCTTGCACCCGGTAGCCTGTGACAGGGTATTTTCTCTCCTGGTAAGCTGAAATGAAGCAGATGCCGTCCAACAGTGAGCGTAAAAGAATCCATTCCTCTCTTTTCCTGATCCCCCACCCCCACCCCATTGCAGCCTGTGCCTTGTTAGGGTACTTGAGGACCCCAATCTTGGCGTATCTACAGCAGCCCTGATGGCTGGGGACGTGTCAGTGTGACAGCACCATGTTTTCCCAGGAAGGTTTGGTGCCTACTGGGAGGCCAGAGCTGAGGGTGGTTGTGGCTCTGTCCGGAAACCTGCGAACCCCCTGTTTTGAAATAGGCATGTCACCTCATTCTCTTGAAAACTGGAAATATGTTTTATGTCTCCAAATACCTCTCTGAGTGGCTCGTAACAGATGACCTCGGTCATATCATTTGGCATATGGCGAAGCAAGCTGATCAACACACCATGAACGCAACATATGTACGCAAAGAAAAAAAAGTCCTTTAAAATGCTGAGTGAGTGGTACTTTGGTAAGCTGCACAGAGGCATTCCCTGAAGGTGCCTAAAAAACTGAAGAAGCAGCTTTGTAGGCTGAAAATGTTGAACCCATTAACAGTATGAAAATCACAGAAAATATGTTAAAAGAGAATGCTATTTCCTGATTATTTGTTTCGTGGGATGGATCCTTAGCAGCAGCAAGCTAGGAGCCTGTTTGCCCAGGTGATAAGAGGTGCATTTGGGCTGACTTTCAAGGTCCCAGTGCCATGGTGTTTGGGTTTCAAGTTCATGAGTCCTGCACCCTGCTTAAGCTCTCTTCAGAGATCCAGGGTTATTAATATGAGAAATATAAGGGCTGATACAGCTGAGCTAGCATGTAAGAAAAGCCAAGATCAAGGCTCCTCTGAACAGCCTTTTTATGGATATTGGACGCCTGCATCACTCCCTGCATCTGTGGGAGCTGGACCCCTTCTGCAGGGATGCAGGAAGGTCTGGGTTGCACTCACAGGAAGTTATACTCAACCAGCTATATTTATAGACTGGTCTCTTCCCCACACATGCCAAGGGAGTTTCATTACTTGTTGGTATCAGGTTATATTTTGCCTTACTCCCTGCAGCATGCCAGGAAGTCCAATGGCATGCTCCTTTGATCCTGCTGTATGCCCAGCTTTTGTGTGTGGCTGGGCTACCTGTCAGTGTGCCTGCCTGGCCTCCAGCCCCGCACATGTCTGGGGAGCAAGCAGCAATGGTTGGGGCGACCCATTCCAGGTGGATTGTCCCTGAGTTATCATTTTAGAGTAAAAAAATTGTGTGATGCTGATAACAGGGTTTTGTGTGTTTGTCACAGTGGTCTTCAGAATAGGGTGACAAAACTTGCCCCTGTTTCAGAGCTGTGTGCTAATGGAAAATCCTACCATTCCTGTCAGAAACAAATTGTTGTCAACCCGCCTAAGAAAGTGCAAAGTAAGGAAATGCATTGTACAGCTTTTCCTCTCATGCAGGCTGCTTCCTCTTGGTGCAATTTACTTTGGACTCAAATACTCAACAGGACTATTTTAGGGCTTTTCTCCTGTTGAGTCACACTGATGCAACTGTTCTAGAAAGACAAAGCTTTCCGTTTTAATAGAATAAGCTTTGGTGTCTCAGCATGTGAACTTCCCTGCTGTGTCCTCTGTTAAGGTAGCAAATCAGTTTTGTTTTTTTGTTACTCTGATCAAATGTTTTCAGGAAGTATATGGTTAAAAAAACCTCACAACCCTATTTCCTTGGCAGAGGGAGTCCTGAAGGCCAGCTTTTTGAATGAGTAGCCATTTCAACAGCATAATCGTGCTCTGCCACAACTGCAGAGCAGGGGTAGCCCAGAAGAAAACTTAAAGGGAATCTGCTCCTGTCAGTCTGAAGATCTAACCTGGGGGTTGATCTGCTGACAGGGCAGGCCTGATACAGAAGACAACAAAGTTAAAATTGCTTCTTTTTCATTATAATGTTCCTTTTTTGTTGTAGTTCGAAGACAAATACCTGAAGCCCTGCAAGTTAGACTGAAGCATAGGCTCCAGCAGTGCATGCCAAGGCTCGGCTCGCAGGACTATGAAAGGATGCCAGGACGTTCTGTTTTCAATTACACGAGTATTGTACCTCCTGCTCCAATGACTGCAAGCATAGATTTGACCACGTTTCCTTGCCAGCCATTTCCAGGAGTTGCTTAGGAGAAGAGTGCCCCGGGCTCAGCCTGGCTGGCACTGCTGTGGCTCAGCTGATGCATCCTGGTTCCCAGGGGGTGAGTATCAGAAAGCAGTTTTGTGCTGCTTGCAAAGATTTGGAAAGCATTTCTGCTCATATCACAGACTGGATTATGGATTCATGAGCTCCCTCTCTCTTCTACTTCTTCTGCCTTCTCTTTGACCAAGGGTCTGGGGCAAGGTGTTGTCTGGGTTGGGCCCCTACCGCACTGCTCGCTTGTCCTGTCTCGGCAGAAAAGCAAAAAGTAGCTCCAAGTGTGGATAGTGAGTGACATACAGGAGGAAAGAGAGGAAGGGAGGGGACAGGCTGCAGGATCCTCTGTGTCAGACTGGGAAGGGCAAGTGCGGTAAAGAGTTTGACACGCCCAGGTACTGCAGGAGGTGGAGGGTCTGGTACCTCTGGATGCAGAGGGTAGAGGGCTGACAGGCTTTAGCGATGGGAGCCTGATCCTAAAGCGATGCTCCCCTGAGTAGCACAACACAGATGCAGAAAGAGGAGGTAGCATGGATATAACAGTGAAATAACCTGAATAACCCTGACAGCAGACTGCCTGAGGGCTAGTGTTGCCACTTGGTCCTCTGGGCTTCTGTCCTACATAAATATTTTTCTGCTTCTACATCTATTTTTGTCAACACCCATCTCATACAGCCCCCCATTACCTGTCACTGCTTTGCCTAGCAGCAGCAGTTTACTAGTGGAAGAGTGTTGTGACAGGAACCACGTTGCCCTCTGCCAGCAGAGGCAATGCACTGAGCCAAAGGAGGCAGGGATGCTGAGTGGGCTGTAGCTGGGGGTCACGGAAGAGCTGGCTGAAGGAAACATGTGCTGCTTTTCCTGCTGTCAGATTTTTGAGCACTATAAAAGAGGAAGGGTAGTCATAGCTTAAACTTGGAGGAGGAGAGAAAGCACTCAAAGATTGCAATTTTGTTCAATGCTGAATAGGCAGTTACTCTGGAGAAAAAAAGAACAGTATTCTCACCTTAAAAGACAACAGCTTTCTCCTACTTCAGACTCTCTTGATTTCAAAAGAAGTTGTTTTGAGTCCAGGCTGCAGCTCATTTTGGAGGCTGATGATCTGGAAGGCAGGTGGCTGGTACTTTCCCTTTGTGTATGGAGCAGCTTGAGGAGGACATTTCTGGCCACCTTGAGCATCCTCAGAACTTTCTGACTCTGGATAACTTGATAAATCCTGACAAATTTACCTGGAATGAGACAATGAGAAGTTGTGCAGTTTGTAGACTGTTTTTGTCTCCTGATGGAAATAAGCAGATTTCTTGGCTTTTTAAGCAGCTTGCTGAAATTAACTACTTGGTTTGTGAACTGCTGCGTGGGAAGGTGGTCAGGGTTGCTCCAGTCTTCTCTTTCCAAGAGAAACCTGAAACCCCATCCAGTTTAGAAGCGTGATGAAAGCGGCTGAGCCTGGATGTTAGGATAAAGTTAGGAGAATGTTGGTACTTCTGAAAAAATTGCTAGTGCCTACCTTGGGTATCCACGAACGCATGGTGATGAAGCTGTAGCAGATAGAAAAGCGTGCCCATTGTGCATTCAACAAAGTACATGGCCTCATATGTGGTCTTCTTTTCCAAAGCTCTTCGCAAATTTAATTATATTTAACTTTGTCCCAGAGTTGCAATTTTAAAAACAAAAAAAACCAAACATAGGAATGAGTTGCATCAAACTCAGAATTAATATTTTTTTAAACATTTTGAAAACTGAAAGTCTTCCCTGTTGAAGAACAAGAGCCATTCCAGCTGAGAGATGCTATAGGGAAGAAACAGCACTGGGGAAGTTGATGACATCCCTTCCCTAAAAGACCACCTCCCTTCTCTCCTGTGTCCTAAAGCGTCTCTGTCTCTATTTTAAAATTTTGTTATGCTTATCTGTCCTCTGTAGCAGACCGAAAACACAAGGGTATCTCATTCTTTTGATTCCTTTTTTGGAAAATGTCAAGTTTTGAACGTAAAATGTGATGCTATTTTCAACATGATGGAACTGAAGGTTGCTATGAGACGCACTCGGGCTTCTGCCTGGGCTTTGCTACCCTGGAGTGCACAGATGCTGCTGTGGGCCCTCTGACATGTGGCAGGTGGCAGGAATCAGTCTGTCTGGCTGTTCTCAGGCACGTACTTCTTGGTGCAAGTGGGCAGCAGATCGTGACAATTTCTGCGTGCAAAAGGAAAATGGAAACTGCAGTAGGAAGGTTTGGTGTTTGAGTTGAATGGGTTTCCCTTTCAGAGCTGGTAGGAAGACTCCCTACCCCTTGATGCATGCAGCATGCTTGGCCATGTGACCAGCCATGTGTTTCCATTCAGTCAGGCTGAAATAAATATCATCAAACCTCCCCTCTCAAAATTGCCTTGAGTGTTTACAGAGGGATACTTTCTTTTAAACTGTGTCTTCTTTTCCAGACAGTATATAATTCCCATTCTTACACTTTTTCTATTTGTTGATAACATATGGCTGCAGTGTCCTCAGACAAGAAGTGATGCTGTTTCTCTAGTACCGTCCTTGAGTAAGCAGTTTGACTCCAACATTTATATCAATACTATATATATATAAATCAATATATCGATAACATTTTACAGAGCCTACACAACAAAATACTTGGTAGTGCTGAGATGTTCTTGTCTCTGTTTAAGGCTCAGGGCAAGCCCACAGGAAACACAGAGCAGGATTTCTCTCTATTAGCCCTTCCCAGGGGAGGATAGAAAGGGGAATAAGGAATTAAGTAGAAAAAAAAAAAAAGCCTCACCCAAGGCTGGAAGTTAAGACTACAGCAAATGTAATGAATAGCAGGAGGAAAGTAGAAAAGGACTATTAAGGGCAGAAGGATACAGAAGTAGATACAAAACCCTCTCTGGGATGGCGATGGGTTGCACGGCACACGTGGAGTCAGGCCTAGCCCAGCTGAGATGCCCTCACAGCTCCCAGAGCCTGGGAAGGAAGAGACCCCTGAACTCCCTGTGTCCTTGTTCTGTGGAGTGTGGCAGGGGAGGGGAGGGAATAGCAGCTGCCTCTGACCACTCAGGGTCATGGGGTTACCATCTGTCCCCCCCACTCAGGCTGTTCACCCTTAAACCACAACAGTTCTGTTGCTCAGTACAGGTAACAACCCCACAGTGCATACCAAACAGTAAGTATCGAAAGTAGAGATGCAGGGAGGTGAACACAGTTTTTCCCAGGGACTATTTCTGCGCTTAATGCTGGAGGAAGCGATTGTGAAAGAAGGGCTTGTGTAAAATGGTTGCATCAGCCTTTCCAGCAATGGGCCGTGACTGACAAAAGGAGATCTGCTGCTGAATTTCAGCTTGCAACGAAAAAAGTGAAAATACAATCTATGCTCATTTTTGTTTCCCCAGTCAGCAGCAGTGATAGACGTGGCTGTGATGTGAGTTTGGAGGGCAGTGTCACGCGCGCTGGACAATGCTGAACTCTTCAGAAACCATGGGTTCCTTAGAGGAGCAGCCACTGAAGAAAAGCAGTGCAAGTGGGTATGCTTCACCAGATTTGTCAACATAAAGTTCTGGTTTAGAAGCACAGGCTGAGAGATTTTCTCATTCCAGGACCGTTGTGACATCGGATCTGCCAAAAGGTTTCCAGCTTTTATTGTACCTGCTGGTATGAGGGGACCACTTGGATCCCAGAGTCTACGATCACTGAATGAGAAGACTGAAACACAGAATGCACTACACCAGGTAAGCATTTACTCTCTGCATATTCAGGATTTGGGGATACTGTTCATCTACAGTACTGGAGCTGTTTAGAGCAGTCCGTGAGCTTCATTAAGTGACTTACTTTTCTGGTGTAGCCAACAGTGAAATGTTCTTTGGCACCTGTGGCAGGAACCACAGCCCTTCTGTAAAGTGAAATCAGTGTTGTTCTAATTACACGCACTGTTTATAGGGCGACAGTAACATTCAATTCCCATCTATTACCAGTCTTGATTTACAGAAAAGGGTGATAGATTTCTTTAGTTGCATATCAGCCTGTGCTACCTTTCCAGTAAAGAATGTAAATTGCTTACACAGTGTTTAAAAGGGTGTGTCAGGGGCCTACCGAGCTCTACTTCTTAGAAGCCCTGAGGCTGGTGAGATTCCATGTGTGGGACCCCAAAATCTCTTCCAGAAAAGTTTGTGGTGTCAGAAGACACAGCCCACTCAAAGGGCTAAGAGGGCAGACACGCTCTGCTCGGGCTCTGTCTCATGGGTAGCTTTGGACAGGCTAACGCTGCGAAGGCTGTGACCATTAAGAATCATAGAATCATTTAGGTCAGAAAAGACCCTTAAGATCATGAAGTCCAGCCATTAACCTAACACTGAGAAGACACTAAACCATGTCTACACGTCCTTTAAATACCTCCAAGGTCAGTGACTCAACCATTTCCTGAGCAGCCTGTTCCAGTGCTTTACAACACTTTCTGTTAGGAAATTTTTCCGAATGTCCAGCCCTGACACAATTAAATGCCATTTCCTCTTGTCGTATTGCTAGTTACATGGGAGAACAGACTGACCCCTACCTCACCACAACCCCTTTCAGATATTTGTAGGGAGTGATAAGGTTTCCCTTGAGTCTCTCTCTTCCCCCCCCTCCAGGCTAAACAACCCCAGTTCCCTCACCTAGTTCTCATAAGACTTGTTCTCTAGACCCTTCACCAGCTGCATTGCCCTTCTTTGGACATGCTCCAGAACCTCAACATCCTTCTTGGAGTGAGGGCCCCAAAACTGAACACAGTATTTGAGGTGCAGTCTCACCAGTGCTGAGTACAGGGGAACAACCACTTCCCTGCTGACCACGCTATTCCTGACACAGGCCAGGATGCTGTTGGCCTTCTTGGCCACCTGGGCACACTGCTGGCTCATGTTCAGCTGGGTGTTGACCAGCACCCCCAGGTCCTTTTCTACTGGGCAGCTTTCCAGCCACTCTTCCCCAAGCCTGCAGCACTGCAGAAGGTTGTTGTGACTGAAAAGCGGGATCTGGTACTTGGACTTCTTAAACCTCATACAACTGGCCTCAGCACATCAATCCAACCTGTCCAGATCACTCTGCAGAGCCTTCCTACCCTCAAGCACACTGACAATCCTACCCAATTTGGTGTCATCTGCAAACTGAGGAAGCACTCAATCCCTTCATCTATTGATGATTTATCATCATTGATAAAGATACAGAACAAGACCAGCCCCAAAACTGAGCCCTGGGGGACACCACTGGTGACTGGCCACCAGCTGGATTTAACTCCATTGACTACAACTCTCTGGGCCTGGCTGGCCAAGGAAGGAAGGACAAAAGTTATATACAGTTATGATACAATACAGAATAATGTATAGATAATACTAGGCTAAAATGTATCCCATGTATCTGCAAGTCCCAGCCAGAGCCTTTAAAATAAATACAAGCACAAGAAAGCAGTGTTGGTCTATATTTTGATCTTTCTAATAAGCTTCCAGATCACAAATAAGATTGTCTGTGATTATTATATTTTGAGCAATTAATTTTATTTCTACAGTGAATGACTTCTGTGAAAACAATACTGATCTTGCTTCCTATTAGACACATAAATGTCAATGCATATTGAAGAATTCAACATCTTTGGGTATTACAACAGCTCCATCTGACTTAAACAATGTCCATCACCTCAGCAGAAGTCCTCTGGCAGCCAGCATGACTACCCTTATTGTATGTAAGTGCAATAAAAAATGTATCCTATCCAGATGTAAACATCACATTTTAAGTGTCTAACCAATTTTGCATACCTGACATGCTCACACAATATCTTTGAAATTCATTTCAAGATCTTTCTAATAAAAAAAAGTAAAAAAAAACCAAAGAAACCCCTCACCTTACTCCAGTTAGAATTGACAGGTAGCTTTTGTATACTGTTTTCTTTTGTTGGGGAAGTGGGGGCCAGGAGGAAGGAGATGGTGAAATTGAAGGGGATGGTGATGGACAATAAAGGATTTAGAACATTCATTCATAGAAACATCTAGGTTGGAATAGACCTTTAAGACCATCGAGTCCAACCATTAACCCTACTCTACCAAGTCCACCACTAAGCCATATCCCCAAACACCACATCTGCAATGGCTTTTAAACACATCCAAGGATGGTGACTCACCCATCAGCCTGAACAGGCTGTTCCAATGCCTGACAACCCTTTCAGTGAAAAAATTTTTCCTAATGTCCAGTCTAAACCTCCCCTGGTGCAGCTTGA
>WTSP01013562.1:4491-49376 GCA_025331215.1 Actenoides lindsayi | reverse complement strand
GGAGGGGGGTGTTTTGTTTTAATTCACTTTGTTTTGATTTGGGGGGAGTGGTGAGGAGGAGGAGATGAGGCTTTCAAGCGATTAAGATTTTTTCCTCTTGGGTCCAATTCGCAAAAAATAAAGAATTTGCCTTGATGAGATTACTAATTATCCAATTCATGTGTGGAAGTAGCATTAAGTAAAGCAACTGGATTACAGTTGTCTTGAAAGAAGGAAAACAAGTTATTAACACAAAGTTTTTACACATTCTAATCCTACACTATACACTTTGATTCTCACAGCATTGGAATATTCTTCTGGATTATAACTGTCCAAACACACAGTATATGGTATATATAAATCTTAACATGACTTTTTTTTTAAATGAGAGGTGTTATGGGAATACCTGAAACTTGATTATATATACTAGAGTGTAGAGATACCAGTCTAGCAGAGACCAAAACAAGAAGGACTTCCCTGATGCTTACATTAGGAAATCTTATACTAGTTGCATAAAGGATGTGTGTATGTATATATAGATATATACATATATAGAGACCTATGTATGTATATGTGTATATATATATAATGTTATAATGTGCATGTGTGTGCGCATGTGTATATTATGCTTTTCTTCTTTTTCCCCTCAAGTGAAACTTTAACATTTTGCTTTTTACACATTATTTCTCATGGAATATATTCAATAATCCAATTCGAATCTAATTTTTAAAAAATATTGTATAATATGGGTGTCACAAGTTAGATCCTACCCTTGTTTTTCACACCTAAAGAAACGACCTGATTTTTAAGTCATAAGACACTTCTTTCCTGTCATCAGGCAAATTTATTTATCTGTTTAAGTATACACATAGAATACTAACTCTGAGGGCCTTGTTATGAAAACAGTGATTTAAAAATCTTCCTTTATTTCATTCTTCTCCAGATAACTTCTAAGTGAGATGTTTTAAGTGTGAGCACCTCTTCAAAGTAAAAATAATTGATAATATCAACAAAGAAGAAAGAAAATTTCTGTCATTAAATATAATTTCAATTATTCTTTTGTCAATTAGATGGTTTTTGCAAGAATAATTCATGCCTCTCTATAGTACCTTTAACTATTTCAGAAGTGGAAAAGATTTAGCACTGTAAATTCCTGTCCCAAATTATTTATAATAATTTTTGATTGCTCTGTATTCTTTACTAACTTTTTATTTTGCCAGCTTGGCTCACAAAAGTCATAAAAAGCATCAGCATGATACTTCTGCTGCTAAACATTTTTCCCGTAAATATTTAACATACATACACCCACCAAGAATATTTACATATTCACACTTGTTTGAAGTTGTTAAGAAATAGTACAAATACACTTGTGAGATGTTTGGGTTTTTAACATTTTAAAGGTGTGAACCATTTTTTAACTAAATCAAAGACATTCCATCTTACTCTATTTTACATTCATTAGCATCATCTCATTCCTCTAAAGCAACAAAATACCTACAGAACAAAAAGGTCTCTGTCTTGATAAATAAGATCATAATTCATGTACTTGTGTTAAAAATTTTTAACCAGATAACTATATTTACAACTGATTAAATTAAATTAATATTTTGTAGTGAAATATTTAACTTTGCAAATTTTAAAATCAAATTAATGTTCCACTCTTCCTGGTTTACCTGCACTAACCAGGCTTATGGTATGAAAAAGCACACTTTAACAATGATCAAGGATCAGGGATGCACAACCAATAGACTAAAGTGCTACCAATGAAAGAGGTACAATGTGCTTATTTTGTGCACAGGGATGAATTTTATCTTTTTAAATTTATTTTTTTTTTAGATTTGAATTTTGAATCAAATAGATATAAATATCTCATGAGAATTATAATACTCTTCATTATTTCTACCTGGAGACAAGTTTGAACATAATAAAGCACATTTAAGTTACACTGCATGATACAGTATAGAAGCCTTTTCATTTATTACAATTTCTAAGGAATTAGTTCAACTGAATTCTCTAGAAATCCTGTGCAAGATGAAAAAACAATTGTTAAAATTGCATAATGATAATAGTTGCTTGATTAAACTAAGTGTCATCAAACATGAGTCATAAAATGCTCCACTGAAATCATACTGGCACTTCATAACATTCTGAACAGCTTCACCTGTGGTCTGATACTTCATGTTGCTTTTATCAGAATGTGATGGTTCTGTTTTATAGTTTCTTAATCCTTGGAATCTTTAGGTTCAACATTTAAAATGTTTATCAAGCCTCAGGATTTTAGGAAACAAAGTTGAAGAAGCAGCACCACTTGCTGCTGATAATCAAATCATACATGAGCTTTCCCTCCTCCCAAATTATCTGCAAAGCCACCCAGAATTGCTAAATGAAGAGATCAATAGGCATTTGGTTTTCAAGAGGACATCCTTTCCAATAGGAGTATTAACTGTCCTCCCTTTCTTCACTGTTGGACTTCAGTTGGTATCCTAACTAAAACTGGGGTTTCCATGATGCAAGCATGAATGTGGATACATGAATTTTTGATTTCACTACTGAATAATGCTACTATTAACATTTCAAGTCATAACCAAACAGTGACAAGTGTTAAATGTTCATTCACTAAAAAACATTTAAACTCTCTATTAAAGTTCTAACTGGATTTATTCTTTCTTTTTTATTTTCTTGTGCTTACTCATAATACAATGTCACTACTTGATGACAAATAATATTTCATACTGTGTATGTAACATCATTGTGTTGCAGAATCCCCCAAATACCTCAAAAATGTCTTTGTTGCGCTAGTCTCCCCATTTAGCACTTATAAGCTTTTCTAGTAATAATAAAAACAGGAGCTCTTAACATGTAAAAATATTAAAAAAAAATTTAAAAATCAAGAATTTTTGCTAGTTTGCAGTTCATGTAATGCCATCTTGACCATTCTCTTCCCCTCTCTCTACAAGCTGTCTAGAACAGTAAACTTTGCTCCATAAATAACAGTGTATTCATGCTTTTAAAGGCTTTTATATGCATTTATGGTAGGTAAAGGTTGGAAGAGGTAGTTGACTGATTTTCACTTTTATCTACTTTGATTTCAGTAAAGGGCTTTGTCACTCTGTATACATAAAGGCTAATGCACCCTTTGGTTTGTAGAATGTATTGAAATGTTTGCAGCCCTCTTGGTATCAGGTCCAAAATGTGAAGCATTACTGTTAAGAGGGTATCTTTCTAATGTATTTGTATGTATAGTTTACACCTCTGTGAGGTCTAATAAAGGATTATGGTTAATAAAAAATGTGTTGAAAATTCCTCATCCACATAGATTTTGCAGTAATTTGCATTCTTTCTTTCTCTTCCCTGGCATATACATTTCAACTCCCAGAATACACCAAAATCAGGACATACCTTAATAAGATGAGCAGGCTTCGCACCTAAGCTAGGACTGACATGGAAAGTTAAGTAGTGGTTCAAGAGCCTTGACAAAATGAAGTGTCATCAGAAGGAATTATAAAACCTACAGATAAAAGTAATATTAGTGAATGACCAGGAACAAACTGTATTCACCCACAGATGAACATATATGAACTTTAGTATACAGCCACTCACACAAAAGCTCCTAGATTTATGACAACTAGAAGACAGCTAATTTATACTGACTCTTCCAAAGATACTCAGGAACAGTTAAGGAACTATGAACTACTATGATGTATAGCTCTATCACTTAAAGTGTTCTCAAGAACAGAACCTGTGGGTGAGTAAATATTGCACAATAAATACAGTATCTTTTAGGAAAAGGTAGACAGCTGTTGTGAAGTTAAGCCTCAGAAATCTGTTGGGAGTTCTTCAGAAGAAAGGACAAGGAAGATCAGGGTGACCTCGGATTTGCAAAGTTCTTGTAAATTAGGTCCCTCGTCCAAAGTTCTTAAAAGCACTAAACTGTTGGAATGAGAGGGAAGTTCTTCAAATGTGCACACTACTGATTAAAAAGTAGAAAAGTCAAGTCAGGAAAAATGTCCAGCTGATAGTGGAAGAGCATCATATGTGAAATCCTGCTGCCATCAGTTCTAGCACTCGTGCTTTTCAATCATTTCCTAAATGAGCTGGAGAAAGGGTACGTGGTAAGACACAAAGTTTATGCCTAAGATATTAAGGCAATCAGATTGACCAGGCGTGATTATGCCTTAGTGAATCTATGCTGACTGTTCCCAGTTACCTTCTTGTCCTTTATGTGCTTGGAAACAGCTTCTGGGAAGATATTATCTATAACTTTCCAGGTACTGAGCCCAGCTTGTAGCTCCACAGATCCTGGCCTTCTCAAATAGGTGCAATGTTTGCCTTTTTTTCCTAAAACCATCACCTTTCCAATAGGATAGAGATAAGCCTCACAATAACACTGCATATCTCTCTCATCACCCTCATATGTAACCCATGTGGTCCCAAGAAATTTGGCTTAAGTTCTCCACAATTCCGTTTTCTTTTGTGGTGGGTAAAGCTTCACTCTGCCAGTGAACTCACGGTTCTGGGGGCCTGAAGACAGCCTTACCACTGCAGATGCAAATAGACACAAAAAAGGCTTCTGGCCCAGGAAGTCTCTAAATTGTAAATCAGTGGAGGGTAGGAAAGTTTCACTACATGTTGCCTTGTTCTAGTGGGTTTTTCTTTCCCCTAGATACTGATTTTAGCTACAATGCAAAACAGTTTCCTGGAGTGGTTTCCCCATCTTAGCTTTATTCTGACTCGTTATATTTTTATCCTGCTGGTATAGTAGCCATTCTAGAATTTACGTGGACAGTCTCTAAGTGTACAATCCTTGAAGTAATATCCTTCACACAGAATTCCCTATATTTGAATATTCACAGCAAATAATTTTTAAACCCACACTGTCGTAAAATAATACTTGTGCAATTTATGGAGATTTCAGTTTAAAAATAATCACCTGAAAATACTAAAGTTATTTCCATTGTTTCCTTATAATGAGATGCAGCTAACAGAGACAACAACAACTTGTGGTTTTGGCAATGTGGTCAAAGAACATTTTAAAAATCCTTTTATTTCTAATCTTAATCACAATTTTAAAAAGTTTTTAATCATCTGTATTGCACATATTACCACAAGTTTTCAATCTTGCATGAACATGTATTTGTTAATAAATACAACTGTATGGTAAACTATGCTAACACAATAAAAATAAGAACACCCCACAGGGATTAAGGAAATATCTAAGAAATTATTAATAGCTTAGAAAAAAAAAAATAAATCAAAACTTTAGTGACCAACTCCTTTCTTCAGTTGAACACTTCCTCAGATGCAGATAATTTAATTTTTAGAATCTTTTGATGAAAGAGTTGCTGCAGATTAAACCAAGCCTGCATATTGAGTTACTGGGAAATTATCTTATTTCCTTAACTTGGAACTAGTTTTGGATAATATCTAAAGAGAAAAACCAATTTTGAAATCCTTTCCTACTTGAAGCCCAGTAGGACTTCTGAGAGTTTAGTAAAAATTACGACTATAAACAGCAGCTGTTAAAAATGTCATGGAAGAAATTCTTAGTTTATTAGCGCAAATACTACATGAGTGTGGAGAACCAAACTTTTTTTTTTTCCTTCTTACTTGGGCACTTTCATTCAGCTATGTGTGATTTTGTCCTGTATTGTCATACTGTTTGCACCTGGTTAAAAATAACATTATTCACATGTTATTGCCTTAATTTTGACTTATGACCTTATGTTTTAACTTACTATGTCTCTTGTACATACTTTTTGGATAAAGTTGATTAGTGGTGCTTCTAAGCCAATCTCTCACTGCTGTGAAAAGGGCTGACAACTGAAAAGTATGTTTCACCAACTGAGAGGATGACAGAACAGTTTGCACATGTTGCACTATGCATGAGTGGTACACAGACTTTCAGCTGGCTTGCTGAAGTCATTTGTCATCCCTGTATTTTGACAACCAAAACGTGGAGAAGAAATTGAACAGAACAGGAAGAAAACTGAGATAAAACAAAGATTTAAGTAAAATTTCCAGATTACCACTGGGTTAGTTTTGTTTGGGGAGTGCTTGGACTTAAGCTTTCCTGTTACAACTAATTCAATTAAAATGCATTGCCTTTGGACCAGACTCCAAGACCTCCAGGATTCGCCTTCTCAGAATGTGCCCTCTTCACTAAGTAATGTTTTCACTCTTTTTGTTTGCTTTTCCTTTGTGTTCCATGTATCACCTATGCTTGCTACATACTGACCCAGTGGAATAGAAGAAGTAGGAAATGCCTTCCCAGTCCTTCTAACAAAAAACAAAACCAAACTAAACCGGTAAGTCTACTGATTTGGTCATGTTGTCAGGAAGTGATAGGTAAAGGTTTGAAGGTCAGCAGGCTGAAAATGGAATCAAATCAGATCTTCCATTGATTCTACACATACTGCATTTAGCTTGCATTGGCAGGGTGGGGGGAACAGGAAGGAAAGCAACAATGCAAGCATTTTTTGAGCCTAATACTACACCATTAAGCATTTTCTCAGCCTTCTGATAAGATCAAGACTTTTGAAGATTTAAATGCTATACAGAATGGATTCCAGATCACAGTGTGCCTTACAGAAGAGGGAAGTATTTTCATTCTTGCGGTAGAACAGCTCTGGGCACACAATACACTACACGACTTTAATCACTGAGATCTTTTTGGTTTAAAAGCAGATAGAGCAAGGAAAATCAGTTATTTCCAGTATTAACAGGCCACAGAGTGCCTGATTTTAGTCCAGTTTTAGTCTAGGAATTGGTATTTCAGATATAATTTTCTTTAATTCTTTCAAAGAGTTTGTTTCTGTCATATCCGTCATTTGTGTTCTAGGTCACATTACAGAAGTATCAGTCTGACACCTGTGGTTGAATTCATACGGATTTTATTGAAACTTCTTGACTGAAGAATTCCTGCCAAAATCTGTATTCATACCGTGCAAGGAAGATAGTTTTCTTCACTTCTCCAAAAATACTTTTTACCATTGCATTTCTTGCATATCTTCATCTGTGTACTGTTATCACTGTTGGTATTTCCCTGCTTCAAATATTTTTTCATACACAACTCATTCCTAGCTCTAAGAATCAAATCAGTCAGTATATTTCTTGGTAATTTAGCATGCTGAAGACAATCCCATACTACTTTAAGCACATTCGATTTTGTTTTAGTAATCAATAAATAAGCAACTGACTTCAGACAAAACACTTGAATTAGCCTTTTCTGCAAATATAACTCACTATCAAACACATTTCCTGCTGTTCTTGTTATGTCTAAGCAGCATTTAGCTTTCTAACCCAGCTTTTTAACAGTTCAAATACTGCATGTTCTCTGCTATGCCAGCTAGAACAAGAGTCCCAGTTAATATTAGAACGTTTCCTCCTACCCTTAATTTTAATTTTTGCTCTTTCTATTCCAGTGTCCATACTTTCTGTAATCACAAAATCAAGATAACTGATTTTGCAAGCTGGACTTGCAGCATGTTAACACTATCACTGAAGGAGACTCCAGCGAGTCAAGGAATTTCACCAGTATCTCACAGACTTAGATCTCATAACAAAATGGGGACATTTCTATTGCCTTTCTGGGTAACCACAGACACCTAGAGTTTTCTTTTAGATCAATTTGAAGCTTGCATTTTGTATCCTGTAGAATGCCAGTAGCCAGCATGTCTGGCTCTGAAATACTGCTGAAATCTCAAGGATAAGGTAAACCAACTTGCTAGCTGTTCTATTCTGAGATGAACTGGAACTTTCCTGGGCACTAAATAGAGAAAATCTCTCACTGCTATGATTTCCCTTTCAGTCTTTTTGCATTTCTATTTCCTTTTAACATGGGAAAAAACCCAAAACAAACAAACAAAAAAACCCCACAACAAAGCAAAACCAAACAAAACCATAAAAATAATGCTCTAACTGCCAGTGTAGTAACAAAATTACCAGTACAGAAATGTCATCTGACTCTTTGTACAATATTCTGTAAGGTACTTGAATCAGTGCATAAATATGTACCATAAGGATAAGTAGAGCCATTTATTAATGAGAAAAATTTAAGAAGTAATATTATGGGCAAAGGATTACTCTAATAAGTATTTTATCATGTAAGTCTATCAATATAGGTGTATTATATTTTTTCTTTATTAACTCATGAAATGCCTTCTGATACTTCAACAGAAAGCTATGCAATGAGTTTTAGCCTTTTTTAATTCCTTTCTCTGGATACTCTGTTTCCTTCGCTGACATTTTTCAACAATATTTAATAAGTACAGTTAAACCTTATTTTACCTAAGGGTTTAAAATTGTTATTTATTTGAAAGGCATATAGTAAAGTATAAATTTCAGGCTTCATAATTCATGTTGTTCTGATTCTTTCCCATCAGAGTACAAATATCCTGATTTGATTTTGTTCTTCTAGTTATTTACATACGCAGTCTTAACTTATTTTCTCAATTCTTTTACTTCTCTCTTGTTTCTGTTCCATTATCCAATGCAAAAACCATCAAATCCCATATCCTCTCTGATTTTTGAAAGAGGTTTCTCACAGAGTAAGGTTCTTCACTATCCCCTAACAATAGACTCTTAATTTCCTTACACTATCTGGTTTTCTTCTCGCAATTGGATCTTTGCTTTTCAGGTAACACCATTAGTTAAAGAGCTGACCACCATATTTTAAAGCTAGCTTCCTACAAAGTATCCATATAACCAGATTTAGCTAACACAATTTATCCAAGACAAGAATACTCTGTAAATACATGTTTAAATTTTCATCTGGAAGTGTTTTTCCAATACATTGGCAAATTCTTACTTCAGAAATTTTCACACATTACATTTCTTGTTCTAAAACTATCCTTTCTGGCATATCTCAAACATTCATCAGTACTGTAAGCAGCTTGCTTCTCTTTCTGTTTCTTTTTCAACTGTTGGTTTGTGTTTGCACAAGTTTCTCTGTACAAAAAATATCAGCTAAATATTTCCCCATTACTCATGTTCTAGTAATTATACATCCAGAGAATTTCTCAGGAAGCAATTTCTGTGCTGTCTTCTGCATGAGAGCAAGTCCACATCATGAGGACGACACTTTGTCCTCCCTTTGCAGTGCTCACTATTCCTTCAAGATTCCCAGCAGCAAATAAACACAGTAATTTGTTTGCTTAAAGCTGAAAAATTACAAATAATGCTACAAAACCTCCCTCATTATGGCTCTCACACCCTCATATATGGGAAATGAATGCTGATGTTTTCATTTTATTATGGGCTGGACAGAATAACTTCCCAATATCACTTACCACATTAGAATCAGATGCAGAAAAATTGTCCCTAGCACCTTGATTAAAAATATCAGCGTTTAACCGATGATAACACAGTGCTTCTCCAGCATCTTGTGATTTCTTCCTAACCTGCTATATTATTTTCTTAAAATCTCTCAAGTCCCAAAAGAGTGAGAATCATTAGAAGTGCATGGATGCATGCAGCACAAGCTTGTGTAGATGAGTGATTTTCCAGCTGCAGAAAAAGCTGACAATGTGCAATATTAAATTTTGATAGGTTCATAAATCTATCAAGGCAAACAATGGGGTAAACAAAGGAAACTTTTATTTGGAATGTCTCTCCCATTCTAAATAATTCTGTTCAATATTTTGCTAAAAACAATACTTAATTTATAATAATTCAGTAGATTCCTTCCTATCCAACTTGCACCCTTATGCAGAAATGTCTATTACTTGCCCAATTTCATAGTGTGCATACAATTACAGATACTCCTCAGCAAGAAAATAAATCTGCAAAATTTTAACCTCAAAAGTTTCAGGAAGCTGAAAGGCCAAATGCAAAAATGTAAAAGCTGAAATATAACAGCAATTACATCGTACTCTATGATGAAGGCCCTTCTAAAACTCTCGGTTTAGAAATGTGTCATATGGGGCCTCATTACTGAAGACTGAACACATTATCAAGGTGGTATGCCATATAATTTGAACATAACATAAAAAATTGACAGTAACTAGTACAGATAATTACGTTATGAGATCATGAATGAATAATTCTTTCTACTTATGGAACATCTCACAGTTTTTTTTCAGAGGAAAATGAAGCAGAATTATCTTAATTTTGCCTCAGGAAAAAAGTGAGACACCATATTCTAGCTGACTTGCTAAAAAATACACAGCTAGTCCATAACAGAACCCAGAGCAGCACTCGATCATTCCAACTCTGTTTTTATATCTGGTGTTAAAAGCAGTTATCTTGCTACAGACATTCTATTATTCTACATTTGGGAAATAAAGCATCAAGTGTGGGATAGATCTGATGAGAAAGCTACTGAAATCAATAGGAATTAATGTCAAGTCTTTTGAAAAGTTTATGACATCCTTTTCCAGTTACAAAGAGATTACTTATCTTTATATATCATGGGACAATGCTACTTCCTACATCTAAGTTTGTTGCTTGTTTCTTTGTTTGCCTTTTAATTGTTCCTAGTCAGTGTTTCAAATTCTGTCATTATGGATGAAGAAATTAATCTGTGTACAAAAACACATATATAAAGGCAACCCAGACTTTTCAGAGTAACTTCAAAGACAAATTAATCTATTACATTCATTTGAACATAGTATTAGACAAACATATCAGGTATATATGTAGGGAACATATTTATCCCACTTTTAACATGTCATGCTAAAATTAACTATGGAAGTCTGAGATATCAGAAACTACCAGACCACAGATTCAGAAGGCGAAAGACAGTAAGCTGATATCCCAATATCAGCCTAGATACCTTAGGGAAAACACCATATAGTACAGTCCTCAGATACCACAGACTTCTAAAAAGCCCTACAGGAAAACAGATATAGTTTTCTACAAACACTGTAAACACATGTAGCAGTTTCAATCGCAATCTAAACTGTATGTGTACACCTAACAGGTTTATTTTTATTATTCTTCTGCCAAAACTTAGCCTCATGGGTCTCTTGGAAAAACAGACACAGAAATTCAGCTATCAAAACAGATGATAAAGGGGTTTTGTATCTCTCTATCAATCTCTTAAGAAATCAATGTCTAGACAGGACGAAACCAAGAATTTACATCACGTAAGCAGCCAAGTGATATTGAATTCGGAGAAATCAACAACTGCTATGTATTTCTCAACACTTCCTCTGTCAGCAGGGCTACACAACAGACATTACTCTGTCAACAGGGCAAAAGTTTCAAAACAGACAAAAAAAAAAAAGAGAAAACCAAGAGAAACGAGCTAATTCAAGAAGATAACAAGCAATTACTTTTTGAATTACTGCTGAGACTCCTAACTACCGTGTGGCTGGTAAGATTTAAGAGTCTTGTAATATACTTATGAGGGAAACAAAAGTATCAGACAAACAAGCTGTAACAAGTACACGCCAATTTACCATCTGATTAAAGATTTTAATTGAATACGGAAATCCTCAAAAAAAATCTCACTGTGAAAACAAATCCTTCAGTCTCTGGAGACTAAAACTGTATTCATATAATAGCAGAGACTAAGATGCAATTTAACAATGTCTTATTAAAAACAAAAGGAGACAACAAAAAAATTGAATATTCATCAATACTCCTAATGGCATTCGAAGGGGGTTTTTATGCTTAATAAAATGAGATTTGGACAGTTTTTAAATATGGAAAAGACAATACACTACATTCATATGTTAATTATTTGTCATGCAATTTGCTCAGAAGAAGACTAAGGTTTTAGTTATTTTAAAGTTGTATAAAAACACCTCTGTTTATGTACTGTTTCAAGAAGAAAGCAGTAAAAGCATGAAAGCATCTCATTATTGATTGGAGAAAATATTTATCTCACTTTACATTCAAAATCCAAAGAAGATCAGATTCATAACTAGGACATTACAGTGCATGTTTTACTACTTTAAAAAAGTCAGATGACTTCCTTAAACTTATATTTGGAAAACATTCTATAGAACTTCAAAAGAATTTAAACTTGTCATTTAAAAAAAATGTTTCACTATAGCAGATTGTGTGTAGTTTGTGTACTGACAAAACATTATTTTCACATGAAAACATTTTTTTAAAAAATTCTCATTCTGATGTTCTACGGCATGCAGAGGAGCTAAGTCACAGCAGAAACTTGAAGAGAAATAGCAGCTGACCCAGGGACACCTCTAAACGTCAAGTTGCAGCTTTGGGGTTGAAGTACTAATTTTGGTCATCCATATTAAAAAATGCACACCTACCTCACTGTAGAATTTTAGACATCATAAGACACTAAGCAAGTTATTTCTGTTGTCTATGCTACAATTTATTTCTCCTAACTTTAGGCAACTTTTTAGAGGGAAAATAGAGGATCTTCCAAGAAATTTCCATCTTTCTCCACTGTGGATTTGCACTTATTCATCACACCTACATATAGCCATTGAAAATTTTAGTTTCCAGGCCTTCCCTTTAAGCAGTGAGAAAAATGTCCTCTGAAAGTGTCATCATTTTGTCCTACCATACATAGGATGAACTTAGTAGATACTTAATATTTTAATTATTAACGCCTCACCTTTCTGGTAGTGCAAAATCTAGACTGAGAAATCATGACAAGCCTTCTCATATATCAACTGAGAATGTTTTATCACTCATGCATCATGATGCCGTGGATCTAAAAGTACAACTATCATGCTGAGGAATTTCTCACATCCTAATACAAAACCACATAGATTTAACAACAGGAAAAGAAATACTCTTCATCTTTAACAAACAAAATTTCTTTAACTATTTATGCCATTACAAAAAGAGCTAATTCATGGTAAAATGTATCTTCCAAACTAGGGGAGGAAGAGTGAAAGATAGAAAGAAAACATAGCAATTTCAAAAGTGTCAAAACTTTCACTCAGTTTTTGCACCAAACTCCATAGACAGTGTGGAATGAAAAGTACCCAAAGGGGTGAAAAAATGACCAGAGGTCCAGGAAACATGACATACAAGGAAACACAAAAGACTTGAGTTTTTTTAGTATTGGAAAGAGACAGAGTAAATAAAACACTTTAAAAGACTTTTGCATTCCTTTAACTGCATTGTCTCACAGGCAATTAATATTAATGAACAGTGCAAAACAAATATTAAAATAGGCAGATAGGCACAGTTGAATTCAATATTTATATTCTGCACATTAATTCTGCATGAGATGTTGAAATCTGTTTTTACTGTAATTTTTGAAATCCTTTGTGCACACAGCATTCTGACAAAACTAATTTGCTGGAAATTATAAAAACCCTACCTTCAAAGCTTTAAAAACTGTTCCACTAAACTGGACATATATGTAACATATTAAGCCTTATTTTACATCTGACAAACAAGAAACTACTTCCTTTGTGCAAAAGCGGTAGCCGAAATTTAAATCAGGCACAGATTTCAGATTCATTCAGTATCCTTCCTATGGCTATATTATTTTGGGTTCTGTCACTGGTGCAAATTCTCAGCAGACACTCAAGGCTATGCTCAGCATGCAAAATGTTCTGCTCTCTAAAATAAGACTTTTTTTAAAAATGCATAATTCTGATGACTTGCTATCTTTTAATAACACAGAAATCATGGCTCTCTACCTTCATAGCAATGGAAAGCCTAGAAGTTTTAAAAAAATTATTACAGCACCAATGTGGAGATATTCACAGCTAGTAGGGTATTTCACTGTTATGTTTGTTGTTGATTAGGAAAAAAAACCAAAACCCACAACAAAATCTGATTTCTCCCCTTGGAATCCCATAGTTGTGAAGGAGCAAAAAGCCCAAATTTTTGCATAATGCAGAACAGAGGACAACCAGACAGGAAAGGAAAGTCAAATGTGCCAGTGGAGTGGAAACCTACATATTAGAAAGTATCAGCCTGCTATGAGCCAGGGAGAAGGGCCATGGTATCAAGGAGAAAAGAGTCTGAGAAACTGATGCATAGGGAAAGTATACCAAGGATGACTGACTGAAGTATCTCTGAGGGAGCTTATGCAGTGCACATCTGGTTCATCTACTTATAATTTTAACAAATCCTTTTTGTTTGCTTGCTTTCAGCCCTGCTTTCTCATTTTGCACCTCCTCCTCCACCCCACCCTCGACCCTCATTTGCTCTTTAGATTTACTTCTCTAACTTGTTGCAGCAATGGTCGCCTAAATATATTCATTTTGGTGAGCTTCAGTGAATTTGGCACTCACCTGACTGTCTGACATGACAGACACAAAACTTTTAGAGGGTTTTGAGAGAAGCTTCTGCAACCTGACTCCAGTATAGCTGAATGTATGACAGCTCAAATATGATGCAAGTCTAATAGAGTAATACCACTCATATATGCTATGTGAAGTAGGTGACAGCAGCTCTGAATATTTCAGTTATACATTCCTTATATTAGAAAGCTGAAAATAGTTCAGCTCCAAGACTGCCTAGAAGCTCTATCCAAAATGTAGTCTGATCAATGGAAACCTCTCCTTTCATATAAATGGAACTAAAGAATGATTTTGAGTTGATGAGTTCAGTTTTGTTTGTTTTACTAGAAAGACGTAAAGCATGACTGTTCTGCAAAGCAAATATTTTTACAGTCCATCAGCCTTGTGACAGATAGGAAGAAATACAAGTTGGGGAAAAATCACCTATGATTATTCTGAATGTATTTATGATGTTCAACCCAGAGATGAAACCAAGCCTGGTTACTTGAACAGGTTATTGCTCTCCATACATTACCAGCTAGAGGTTCAGCTTCTACACATAACAACCGGGCAAGGCACTGTTAAAAGAGACATCCTGAGTCTGTTCACAAGAATAAACTTGAAACTCTTCCTTCCCAACATTATAAAAAACACACACATGATATGGCACTGAGCTTTAGAGTGCTAACATTCCAAGACTCATGCACTAGGCAACATTCCTGTCAGCCAATTTTACATGCCAGATGTCTTAGAGGAAATGAGATCCTGGAAAGGAAAACCAATAGAAAAGAATACTAGATCTATTTCATGAAAACATGATCAAATTCTTTTAGCACAAGAAAAACTACAGGTCAAATGCACCAGGTCTTAAATTGAGCAAAACTTCTATTATAAGTAAATATTTATAGCTATACTTGATAAACGAAAATGCTACCTTAAAGTTAACATGATGAACAGCACAAGGCAGAAACCAACAAAAAAAACTCCACCTTTACCTGCATAACTAAATTTTCTTAATTAAAAAACTGTTCATAATTCTTATGAAACTATGAATTAAAAAAAGGATAGGAAAATCCATCATGGTAGCGGAGAGACACTATGGACTTCAAAAGACTTTGCAAAAAAATAATTATTTTGGTGTGCTTGAGGCACATACTTCTGACACTTCAGAGAAAGAAAGCGTGTAATTGCTGCATAAAACTTAGAGGAATAAGGAGGAAAAATTACAATAATCTGGTAAATATTTTACACTTTAGTCAAGAATAAGAAAAAGAAAGTTCCTGCTACATTATTTTATTCCTTGACGTGTTCCCTGACAACTTATGGCAGGAATATGCAGTTAATTGACCTCATTTCAGTTACTATCAGAAAGTGTGGGAATATACCAACAGTAAAAAGAGATGGAGTTCATACATTTTCATTTTTAATTCAATGACGAAAAAAACATTGAGGATGCAGTATCCCGAATCCTGGGTACTCAGAAAGCCACAACACTTTGATCTATTTCATATTGATGTGGTTTATTATTTATTTTTATATCCTGTAATATGGAAAAAAAAGTTTTCTGCTACATATCCTGATATTGTTTTTTTTATTTTTTTATGCTTCCATTTGCCTGGCCTTTTCACTTGAGGTCACATTTCTCATCCCTCACTTAACATTTAGCTGTTGAAAGGCAGTGCATAGAGACTATATAAGAGCACAAACTTGCAGGTTTTAATACAAGTGGGGAATATTTACCCTGAAAAGTTACAAATAATTCAGGAGACAGAAATTTTGAAGATGGAAAGCTTGTAAGAAATATGATAGTATTACTGAAAAAAGAAACTGAGGAAAAGCATAGGTAGCTTCTGTCAGTGGTTTTGCTGAAATTTTAAAACACTTAAATAAAAGAGCAATTTCATAAATATTAACTAACAGTGACAAATTAAAATGGCCAAGAACTAGAAAATATGTCCTTACAAAGTCTTTTAGTAAGAAGTAAGAGCCTAATTCCCTATGGCCATTTGAATAACCCGAGTTCTTGGCATTTACTGGGCAAGTCCAATTCCCTGAATTCAAGTGGCTTTAAAGCATTTGGTTTTAAGGGGATTCAGGGCTACAGTACCAGGCTGCCAGTTTGGAAAGACTAGCTTGGAGATTTTTTAAAAATTTTATTTTTTTTTTTAAAGTCCAGCAGAGATGCTGGAAAAGGCAAAGGAGGAAATGCTTTTAGGCCATTTTGATGAAAGGAAGAACAGATTATCAACCAAGAGGAAATGATTGTGTGAACAGAATGAGCCACAAACAGTAGGGAAACATTAAGAAAAATTGAACACAATACAAAACAAACAGGAAAAAAAAACCAAACCAAACAAACAAAAAGATGGTGAAGGCACTGAGCAGACAAGATTTTCCTACTGCTGATTAGGTGAAACGACTACTTTCACCTCTAACTGGCAGAAATCAAAAACAGATTAGACCTTTTAAAGAAATGTACTTTAGTATTCCACATGATTAGTTTCAATCACTGCATCTTAACTGTAGTACAACTCCAGACACCATAATTTTTTAATTTTTCCAATTATAATGAGAAATACTTGATGATTAGATGATTAGACATATCCTTTCACTTTACATACTAAAGAGTCATGCAGAGGACATGAGATATTGTAACATGTGGGGAGGGGGAAGAATGTGATGCTGTTAGGATTAGCAATAGCATAAATATAACAAAATTATTAGGAATAAAAAACAATAAATCAATAAGGAAGTTGGAATAAACTTCAGAATCATATAACAGAGTTATAAAAGATGGCTTCCTCAGCTATTAAAAATAATTTCCAAATTCTGACATAAGAGGAGAAGGTTAGAGAGCTGGGACTGTTTAGCCATGAGCATAAATGTTCAAGGGAGATCTTATGATTGTATATAAATATTAGACATGAGGCAGTAAAGAAGACAGAGCCAGACTTTTCAGCTGTAGCCTTAAGTAAATGAAGGATATAATAGAGCTCTGAGATGATCTAATATTCTTATGTCTCATAGTGCCTCTACTATCTTTTCTTACCTATTTAAGATGTTTAAGTGTTGAACATTTTGACTTTATCTTCCACATGTTTATGTTGGAATTATTATTAAAAAGAAGTTGATTAGCTAATACAGCAACTGCCTCTTCATGATAGACGTCTTCATAGATTTCATGGAATCCCATTTACATGTAAGTATAAATAAGCAAAGGACATGCTGATAGCCTTCTAAATTGAAATATCCAACTCTCTTTTCTTTTATTACCAAATGTCACATAAGTAAAATACTGGCTAGCGGCTATCAATTAAGTGCAATTTGTTGGTGTTTAATGTTGCAGCAGGATTAGACGTGGCTGGAATGTACCCAGATTTCTGTCTGAAGATTTATTTGTGTTAGGGCTGTGTAAATCCCAGAAGTGAAGTGTATTAAGTGCAGACAATTTATGTCAACATGAAGATTTAAAGGGACCAATTTTATTTCTGGTATCTGTAGCAAAATAAAAGGAAAATATAAAGAAGAAAATTAAATTTATCAAAATAATGGAGAATCATCAAAATTATAATAAAATTCCATTGCTTCCAAGAAGATTTTTCATATTTGACCAATGCACACAAGCCTTTCCCAATATTTTTTTAACATCTTAGTTGACCTGCATTTGTAACCACCATTGGAATACTCATATTACTGTGTTTGCAAATTAATAAAATTCTCCTAGAAGTTTCTAGTCCAATGTCCTTGAAAGCACTTTGATGATGAAGAAAGCAGTAACCAGCTGCTGCTTCACAGATGCTGAAAAAGCATGGAACAAATGATACTGATTGTAATGATATGTTGCAAAAGCAACAGCGGTGGAGCACTTCTGTTGAAGACACCCTTCCTGTTAAACAGAAGACCAAGCACAGACTCCTCCTCTTGTTCTGTATAATATGACTGCTACAGATTGCAAATCCCTTAAAATGCCAACAAGGTTTCTGACTAAAATTAAAAAGAAATTAGAAGAAATCCAGCTAAAGGCCAAACAATATAAGCTGAGACTCTTCTGTTAGTGGAAATTATATAAAGCTTTCAGTTAGCTAGTAGGAAAGAGGAATTGCAATCAGACAACATCCAAGTACAGATTTCTTAAATTTAGATTAATTAACTGATGTTATTTCATCTTCCTTAACTTCTGCTGCTTGAGACTAACTTCCACTGATAGCTATAGTTTACATTTAAATAAAGCTAACTTCCTCAATTCTAAAAGAACTATCATTTTTTCTTAAAACATATATGTATATTTGATTGAAAACGAGATTTCCTGATGAGCAGAAAATCAGCACCAAAAAAAAAAAAAAGAAAAAACCCAACCAAACAAAAAAAAACAAACAAAAAAACCCTACCCAAACCCAAACAAACCACGAACATAAAAAACAACAACAGAACACGTTAAAAAAACCCAACACAAAACAACAACAACAAAGTAAAAGCAAAATACATGCCAATCAAGAATTAGTCAATATTTCATTTTTCCACTAGAGGAAAAAAGTTTTCTTACACAATGTTTGTTGGACTACATTAGAAGCATAATTTGACACAGTGCAGAATGAACTCATACTAATCTTGGAGGAAATATAGGATGTTAAGCCATCTTAGGAGAAATAAGTAATTGAATCTCATTGCCAAATTATGTGCATATGGAAATACTGACATCAATAGTAACACTTAACTGAGTTAAAAGGAGTTACACTGAACTCAACTCCTTTGTGAAGTCTCTCAAAATTTATCACATTCGTACAATGAAGATAAATGTGCAGACAGTTATTACCACTGCTGCTTTACATGACAGTTCTCTGAAGGAATCTATAGCTTATAAACTGAGAATAATGAAATGGTTCCAAATGTAGATGTTATATTCTGTACAAAGAAAAACTAAGTTTAGGAAGTGAATCATCGGGTAGGTAAATAGTTCTATAAAAAAAGAAGTTCACATTACTCGGTAAGTATTACACAGTTTGGATCACCTCCATTTGAACAGTCAAGGACTGTTGACTAAACTACAGAGAAACACATGGAGGGTAAAAGTGGGAATAAATAAACACTTATTTAAGACAAACTTGAATCGCCAAGAACAAAATTATGTCACCAAAAGGCATATAAAGAATTTATCTGCTTGCCACCCAAGCTTTTAGAACTCTAATATAAACTACAGTCAGAATTTTTAATCTCTGAATATATGTTTAACCCAGTTTATATTACTGAAAACTGATAAGATGAGCTGCATACTTAAGAAATACGATAACTGAGTCTAACCTTTTTAAGGAGAATCATGCAGATTAAAAGGAAAAAAACAGGGGGGGGTGGGGGGGGGGGGGGGGGGGGGGTGTAGCCGTTTTGAGATTACTGCCAAACTTGAAGACATAGTCTTTAGGGCTTATTAAAATCCAAGATGCAATTTTTGTTACTAATTGCCAAATCAAGTAAAGAAGTCTCCAATTTTGTTCTCACTGATCTTCCCACTGGGGCAGTTTCAAAACTTCACTCACTGCCCCTAACAATGGGTAAAGATGTCAGTGTCAGAGACCCTTTGGGCTGAAATGAGGCACAACTGCACTATCTAACTTTGAGACAAATGTTACCTCCCTATGTTGTCTGTCTGGTTTTAGATAGGCAATATTATATGATCCATTTTGGTGAATCTGCAGGTACATTTCTGTTATCACCAAGGCCAAAGGTGCTGACAGACTTTATACAAGTATTGACAGATGCAAGCAGAAGCTGAACCTTGTTTTAAGGTCTTACAACTTCTTTCCACCTATTAGTCATAAGGACTGTACATGGCCATCATATTGCACCAGATACTCTTTGATAATGCTCACTTAACATTATGTTTCTCTTTTCATGACTCTTTTTTTATCATGTACTGAGGGTATAAGAGATGTACAAAGCTTTATTAAGTAATTTTGCTGCACTCAGGAAAATTCCATCTTGGTATCTACCTGTACCACCAGCTGAAGGATTTCAAAGCACGAGCTCCATTTTGCTGACTTCCTAAATTCTAAAAGTAAAATAGCTGATTGAAAAGTGAACTCTGATTTTAAAACTTTTTACCTGCATTCTTTATTTAATTAGCTTTTCAACAGGATTCTTTCTCAAAAGTACTATGAGTGCAGAGCCTGCCTTTCACCTGAGATCCGAAGTCCCCATGCTGCCAGTCAAAACCAGACCATGCAGCAGAAGCTAGGTGACTCTCAGCAACAATAAAGAACTACTGAGGATCCTGACAAAATTCTATAGAGTAACTCTAGAAGAAAAACTGTCAAAGACAGCTTTTCTCTTACGATAGTCTATTTTAAAATGCTTTAAAATATTTCTTCCAACTGCGTTTCTTACTACATTTCTATGTAATAAAGTCTTCTATCAAACCACTTCTTTTTATATATATATATGTAATTAATACTTACCATATCTGTAATTGTTTACTGCTTTAGTTGATTCTTACACTTTTAGTAATTATGAAAGTTGCTTAATAAAGGTTATTAGAAGCAAAGAAGAGAGATAAACCTGTAATGTATGCAGTCTAAAATTAAAGGACATAATGAGTCAGAATGATGAAATAGTGTAAGAAACTAAATCTAGTTGTTGGATCCGCATACTAACAAGAGTTATTTTAATAATTTCTGGCACAAAATATGACTACATATATTACTTATTAATGAATTGTCATAACCATGCATTCATGCAGACAAGAAACAATGTGTCTGGCTCAAAACAATTCAAAATCTAAAACAATCCTGGGATTAGACATTAATTTCATTAAACAAAGACAAACAAATATAAAAGGCACTTAAAGACTGCAGGTGATGGTGATTCTATGACCTTTTTCAATTTTTTGCATCACCCTGGGATCCCCAATATTCCAAGAAATCAAATAGGTTATTCTACTAAATAAAAAATTGCCAGAAAAAGTGCTAATTCTCTTGTGACAAGCTCTTTGGTGTTAAATAAGAGCGAATTAAGATTTCACAAAAAACTTTGGGGGAAAAAAAAACATCTCTTACTTTTATTTACCAAATTATAAAAAAACCAGTTCATTTTTTGTTGCTATCAAAACGCTATCATCACAAAAAGCAAAACAGTAAGAGGAAAAAAGCTTTCCATGAAGAAAATTAGTTTTATCACCTAGTCTACTCACTGCTGTGAGTACAGAGGAGGGCATCGAAGCTGGTGAAGGGCCTGGAGAACAAATCTTATGAAGGGCGATTGAAGGAGCTTGGACTGTTTAGTTTGAGGAAAAGGAGGCTAAGGGGAGATCTCATCACTCTCTACAACTACCTGAAAGGACATCGTAGAGAGGTTGCTGCTTGTCTCTTCTCACAGGTAATTAGCGATAGAACAAGAGGGAATGGATTCAAGCCGCAACAGGGAAGGTTTAGACCAGACATTAGCGAAAAATATTTCACAGAAAGAGTAGTCAGACACTGGAATAGGCTGCCCAGGGAAGTGGTTGAGTCACCATCCCTGGATGTGTTTAAGGGTTGTTTAGATGTGGTGTTGAGTGACTTGGTTTAGGGGTGAACTTTGTAGAGTAGGGTTAATGGTTGGACTTGATGATCCCAAGGGTCTTTTTGAACCTGAATGATTCTATGATTCTATAAGTCTTACATAGGATTTTAAAAAAAGAGCTGGTGGGGTTTATCTTTTTAGGCAACTGATATCACCCAGAAAAACTCAGCTGTAATTTAAGTACTCTTTTTCCCTGCTTAGACTTCTAGTAGCTTCCTAGATTTCTGACAGTCATCCAGATTCACTAGTAAATGCAGTAGGCAGCTACAGTTAATATCCTCTCTTGTAAAAGCAATATATTTAAAAACCATAGTAACTTCAGTAGGAGAAAGTATTTGTGCTTCCAAGTGCTATGAGCTTAAGGAAGTTTCAAAGACATATTTTTGGGACTATAATTAAGGAGTTCTAAAAGAGATTTGGAGCACCATTTAGATCCAGTCTAAATTTATATTTAAACAGCTCTGGCCTACTCAATGTACACTGATCCAGGATGATTTAATAAAGGCTGGATTTCTTGTGGGGAGTAATTGTTTTGTTTGGTTTTGGTGTTTTAAAAAATTAAAAAATATTTTAAAAATAAACCAGCAAATTAACATGTTCTAAGAGATGTTAGAATAAAATAAATTGAATAAATTATTTTAGTGTTTTAAGTGTTTTTCCAATAATTGTTTTGCAATGTGCTAAAGATCCCAAATGATCTGCTGCTAAAACAGTTCACATCTATTTATACTGAAAATTCCCTGTCTAGAGAAAAATTCTACTGCTTGGAACTGTTGTGTCAGTTTTAGTGTCAGATAATTAAAGCCTATTACTCTGCCAAAAGAATTTGTTTCATCCATTGTTTGACCAAAATATTATAATTTAGTCAATTAGCAAAAAATATATTTCCATAGGACAGACCCTAAATTAGTGATTTGCTCCCAATAAATGAAGTCAGTCTCTTCCACTTCTTCAGTTCAAATTAGTGCTTACTTTCTTAATTTCAAATATTCCATGGAAAACTATACACGTAATGAATTCTGAAGAAAGAACTGTGTATATCAGAAAGCTCTGGAGGTTACATTTCTTACAGTCCCAGTTAAGGCTGCCTAAGAAACAAAAAGTAAGTCAGAAATGGGGCTATACCCAGTCTCCTGAAAGTGTTATCTTGCCTCTTAAAGAAACTAAGGATTAAACAATTACTCATTTTGATCACCTGCTAATATTGCCATCATCATCCCAGTCCATTTTACATAGTTATTAGCCCCTTACAGTAACAAACAATGGAAAAGTGAGCTCTGGCACAGCAGCAGTGAAGGCACCACTGTGTTCTGTTGACAATGGGAACACATGATAATTTTGATGTGCAACCCAGAAGGTTGTCATCACTGCTCTGAGGTCATATTCAAGGTATATAGTTGAATCATGTGGGGAAGATAACAATTCTGCTGCCAGTGCTACATCTGTTCACAAATTGTTACTGCCTGTGTTGTATCTGTTCAAGGGCACAGAGAAGTAATTTCAAATCTCTAAGTCAGTACCTTTTACCAGCACTTAATTCATATTGTGAAAAACAAAATATAAAAAAGGCAATTAAAATCTCTGATCGTAATATACTAAATCAGACAGAGTACTCTGGGAAAACTATTACATTTTTTCCTTCAGGCTGTAATTCTTCATGCCACATGACTCACACCACCATATTGTACCAAACATATTCTTAAAGTTTAAATTGCTAATGACTTCTTTTAGCCTGATATAAATCTCGGAAATAAATATAATTTGATGCAGTATTTCCAGGAGTACCACAAACATCTTCCCATATGAGTTTAAAATAATATCAAAATTTTATTTTATGCCTAAAGCTACTGTTGTACTGAATATATATGGTGTAACAATAACAAAACAGTGACATTGTTGCATATGGTCCACTACTTCACAGTGTTAACATACCTTTTATGTATTTGAAAGGGTATCAACTGAAGGCAAAAAATGCTTTCCCTTTTTTAACACATTTCTCTTATATTTATGACTCTACTATTTTATAATATTTGCCTTATTTTGAGCAACAGTAAAAAGAACATTTTAATTTTCAGGTTCAAAATTTCAGGTATATTAAACCTATTCATGCTATTAGATCAAAATAACACGATGACAATGAGTTATACAATGTGTAAGAATTCTTGAAGATCAGAATCTCAATGTATATTTTGGTGCAAGGTTTTGAAGTTTAAACTTCACTGCTTAGAGCAAAAGTTCAATTGCTATCTTTCAGGCTATATTATGATAATAAACTATGTAATTTATGCAGTTAAATCAGTAATTTACATTAGGCACAAAACTGTAGAAACCTAACCATGGAGTCTAACAAAGATTAATAGATGACTATTTTTTTCCAGTATAGGAAGATAAAGGTTTTAATAATGTTTTGGCTGTTCGGGTTTTTTTGCTGACTAGCTAGCCAGTAAAGAGTTTAAAATTAATGACCATACACTCAATAAATTCATATGAGAAGCAAGGAGCACACTGTCAGAGTGGGGCTTCACCTTTAATTTAAATCTTCAAACAAGGACATAGGTGATATTTAAGATCCTTACAGTGGAGGAGGATGTGGTTAGGGAATACTTATGCAAGCAGTACATATGTAAGTCTATGGGCCCTCATGGGACATATCCTAGTGCTGAGGTAGCTGGTTGATAACAATTCAAGGCCACTTAATTTTTGAATGATCATTGCAATCAGGAGAAGTGGCTGAGCATTGTAGGAAATCAAATATCATTCCTGTCTTCAAAAAGGACGAGAAGTTAGACCCAGGTTGCTCCAGGCTGGTCAACCTAACCTCTGTCCCAGGAAAGGTGATGGAACAACTACTCCTGGAAACCATTTCCAGGCACATGCAGGACAAGTCATTAAGAATACTCAGCATGGATTCACAAAAGGGAAGGCATGCTTGACCAACCTGGTAACATGCTATAATGAAACTATTAGCTTGAGGGGTGATCAGTGGTTGTTACAAAATCACAAAATTATTGAGGCTGGAAAAGACCTCTGAGATCATTAAGTCCAGCCTATGACCTAAACACCACCACATTGGCTAGACCATGGCACTAAGTGCCACATCCAGTCTTTCTTTAAACACATATAGGGATGGTGAGTCCACCACCTCTCCGGGCAGTCCATTCCAATGTCTGATCACCCTCTCTGCCAGGAAGCGCTTCCTGATATCCAACCTAAACCTCCCCTGGCACAGCTTCAGGTCGTGCCCTCTTGTCCTGTCACTAATTGCCTGGGAGGGGAGCCCGACCCCCACCTGACTACAACCTCCCTTCAGGTAGTTGTAGAGAGCAACAGGGTCCCCCCTGAGTCTCCTCCAGGCTAAACCACCCCAGCTCTCTCAGCCTCTCCTCATAAGACTTTCCTTTTAGTCCCTTCACCAGCCTCATTGCTCTCCTCTGGACCTGCTCCAGCACTTCAATATCCTTCTTAAAGTGAGGGGCCCAGAACTGTACACAGTATTAGAGGTGAGGCCTCACCAGGGCTGAGTACAGGAGGAGAATCACATCCCTGGTCCTGCTGGCCACACTATTCCCAATACAAGCCAGGATGCCATAGGTCTTCCAGGCCACCTGAGCATACTGCTGGCTCATGTTCAACCAACCGGTTGTCAGCCAGCACTCCCAGGTCTCTCTCCACCAGACCGCTCTCCAGCCATTGTTATCTATCCGTGTTATCTACCTAGATTTTTGTACAGCTTTCATCACTGTCTCTCAGAAGATCTTCATAGAGAAGTGGATGAAATATGTGCTGGCTGAGCAGACAGTAAGATTGTTTGAAAACTGGATGAATGGCTAAGCACAGAGCCTACTCCTCAGTGGTACAAACTAGTAACTAGCCATGTACCCAAGAGTGTAAACTAGGTTCAGTACTAGGTGAAATCCTGTTCAACATCTTCAATAATGATCTCAATGATGGGGCAGAGTATATCCTCAACATATTCAGTCATGATACAAAATTGGGAGGAGTGACTGATATACCAGAGGGATGTGCTGCCATTCAAAGGGACCTTGATAGGATGGAGAAATGGGCAAACCAGAACTTATTCGGTTTTTCAACCTAGTAGGAATTCAATGAAGTAAAGAGCAAAGTCCTGCAGCTCGGGAGGAATACACCCATGCTAGGGGCCAACTGTCTGGAAGGCAGCTTGGCAGCAAAGAACCTGGGCATCCTGGTGAACACCAAGTTGAACATGAACCAGCAGTGTGCCCATGCTGTGGAAGAAGGGAAAGTAACTGTCCAGTGTCATAGAATAACTCGTTGGGATATATGGGACTAAATTTCTACCTCATTCTCATTTTTCTAAGCAGTGTTGCATCAGTTAGAGCTCAGTTTCAAGATAAACACTTTAATGAGTACTGGAACTAATGAAGCTTAGTTTGCTTCAAACATAAGTCATTATTATGAGTTCCAGTTGAAGCTTTCCCTGTAGTTGCAATTTGCATCCACATTCATTCCCTAGAGTGTAAGAAAACAAACTCCAACAGAAGCTTGCCTTACAGTTGGGAAACTTAACAGGTCTCTTTTCTTGTAGCCACTTACTTTAATGAAACAGCTAGGAAGTTACTTATCTACAAGATCCATACTTCTCCACCTTCCAAGCAAGTCTGGTTGAATTTGGCAGAGAGGTAGAAGCTGACAATACACTTGAACAAAATCTACACACTCAGTGTGATTACTTAAGTCTCATTTCCTTAAAGAGTGAAGCTAATAATCATAAGGCACATATTAGAAATTTCAACATTCCTTTAAGAGTTAGAGAACACCACATTTCTTATGGGACAACCTGCTCATGCTCAATCAACCTCAAGTTTGTTGGGGTTTCTTTGTTCATCTCACTGTTCTATATAATGATCTTAACAGGAGAATAGAAAAAGATGTTCACAGGAGCTACAATCAGCTGTGCCATTTTCACTCAGTGAAATTAAAAGATATTCCATCAAAAAGCCAAATGATATACAAATTGCCTGACCATTGGGCTGTGGATAGTAGAATAGTTTCATGATAATTTTGTGAATTTTGCCCTCTATTTGCATATCATAGGTAATAAATTCATTATTTATTACCTAAATCACTAGGTAATAAATTCAGCTTCTATTCAGATACAAAGTTAAGCCAGAAGTACATTTCTCAGTGAATAATCTACAGGTGAACAAATTACCTAGGTCTCATGTGACATGTAAAATATGCAGTGCAAATGGTCGTACTTCCTATCAGTGTCTGGAGTCAGACAGATAAACTAAAAACATAAGGACTAACTTGTTCCCCAGCATTCTGCTAAAGAATGGGTATTTTTCAAATCCATATAAAGTTGAATTACACTAATGTAGTTTTTTCACTTGAGGGTAAAATTAAATGCCAGTGACAAGAATTAATATTCACCATCATTATACTAAATTTTCCTGATTACACATGAAATCATCAAACTGGAACTGTGAAAGAGCTGTTTTAGTGTTACTGGCAATCCTGTTGTAGTATACTACAAGTCCCAGTTATACAGCACCAGTTGATGAACAGATACACAATGACGTTAAAAACCGGTTTAGGAACTTTGATAGCAGTAGAACAGTGTAATGATCGTAACACTGGGCAGTAACGTAGGACCAGTGCTGCAAAATACAAGAGCTGTCTGAGTTATTCACTGGCTATATTGTTGACGTATGTAATTTAGAAATGTGGTTAAGTGCTTTGTTGATATAAAACCACTTTTCTTTTTATTCTCCAAACAGGATGAAGCAAACGTGATTTACCATCTTATTTGCAGCTGTTCTTTCTCACCCCTTCCTTACATAGTATTCCTGCTACCAGTTGTCTCTCACTTTCAGAAGTACTTAGCACAAAGTACTTCCCACAGAATAAATTCTTCACAAAAAGTATTTTTATAGATTTATATATGCGTATTTTTGATGAAAGGTCACACTGTAACAAGTGTTCTTGTTAAAATGTGATAATTGTATATCTGTGAATGCTGTGAATCTAAGACATGCCTTATTTTGACTCTTGTTAACTGCTTAACTAACAAATTTCACTTCTGGAAGTGACAACTGAAGCCCATGAATAAGTTACACAAAATCTAGTTATGTTGTTTACCTCACTCAGATCCAAAATCAGCATACACTTCAGGAAAGTGATGATTAAAATGATGAAGTAATAGGATTTAGCTCAAAGCTTGTCTTACTAGATAACTGCAGACCCAACTCCTCTTCTAAACTTTTCCATTTATAGTTTACTGTTGGTTACTGTTTATTGCCTTATTTCAGAAGACCAAATTCTCCATGGTGTTGTAAACTCTGAAATTTTTCAAGGACTGCAAATACATCATGTGATAAATAAATGAATTAATGAAGAATAAAATCTATTCTAGAATTTCCTCCTTTTTATGTCAAAGTAGTACTTTTTAGTCTTAATTTAGCTTATCCTTTAAAAATTATATTATCATATATAATATATATTAATATATAACCACTATTCATTATAACTTAAAAAAAGATACAGTGTACACAAGCGACTATTTTAAAAAGTTATGTTTCTTCACTAGCCTATAGTTTAAACAATCTAACATATTTTGAGATTTTTGAAAGCAAATGTGAAATATGCTAGCCAAATGACAAGTTACTAGAGCAGATAAAGAAATCATTTAGAGAATTCTACAAGCTGTATTACACACAAAAACCCCACAAGAATTGACCAGAAAACCTTAAAACTACAATGCTGCTTATAAAAAAATGCAGGGATATTGTATTGGAGAGAGTATCACAATTCTGGGTATAAATTAAAGGAAATTGCAGAGCATGCTACACTAATGGAGGAATGATAATACATATGAAAAAAAATTAAGCATTGGAAGTTAATGAATGGCTCATAACATATAAGACCATATTTTTGTGTGTTGTATGTCAGAAAAATATATGCAAAATCAAACATAATAGCTCTTGCACACCTACTTATGGCACGTGGACAACATTAAAAATAGAGTTTTGGTTGTTAATATTACAATTTTAAAATATTGCTTCTATTCCCTTCACTCGAAAGATTTTTGCTTGTATAAAAATCAAATACTGGGCTCCAGCCATACTCTCAGATATGCACGCAAGAATCTAATCACCTATCTAGGTATTTCTTTTGTTAACAGGATACATTTTTCAGTGGCTGAATATATAGTCAGTCATGCTTAAACATGATTGCTAGGCAACAACTGTGCTGATGCAGTTTCTTGCTCTTAGTATAGCCTCTTGGATAGTTCACATGGGACTGCAAAGACTGAAGAGGAATGGTCTCATTAGTTTTGTGAACATCAAACAACATATGAAAAAAAAATTTATACAGCATGCTTCATGGCTTTATATAACAAAACAGACTAAAAATATATTTCTACATGTTTGGGGGTTTTTTTGTTGTTTGTTTGTTGGTTTGGGTTTTTTTAATTATTATTGTAGCATTACAGTTGATTCATTATTTGTTGGTTAAATCTCCTTGCTAATTTGAAAACTTAGAAAAGAAAGTCCATTTTTTATCATGGGTGTCTATATGAAGCTCTGATTAAACTGAGGCTTAGCTATCAAAGAAAGAACTTGTATCTCACCTAGTCCCAAAAGCACAGAGCCATCTTCCACAAACTTCCAGAGTTATCTTGCATTTTCAACTCAATGTCAATTCAAAAAGAGCATTTCTTTCATAGGTCCTGCAAGCGAGAGTATCATTACGCAAAATACAGTTCCACTGATGCTGGAGCTAATAAACATGCTTGATTTTAACTTAAAGACTAACCATGCATCTTAGGAAAGAACAAACAGTTTTAAAACAAGCTATGTTTATAAGAAAAGATTACAGGAAAATGAAGAGGGATGATAATTTTCATAATGGTGAAGAAAAGAGGAGCCATGGTCCTCCATTCAGCTGCAAAAATCATGTTAGACATTCAGGTAAAAATCACTATCAATAAGTGAAGAGAGCTTCTGTTTGTTTAGAGTGCAGGGGTCACATCAAGAAAGGACTTACAGACACAAATGAACATAAACAAATACGCAGCAGTAAAGAAAAGAACCACTCAAACAAGCAAAACATATAAGCACTCTTCTCCAAATAGGGCACAGCTTATGATCAACTTAAAAGGGAAAAAGATACATTTAGTTCAAAGCATAACTTTTCCTCATCAACAAGAACTACAAACAGCTCTAAATCACAAGCCAGTCTTACATACTATTGACACGATGCTTTCCATCTTCACTTACCGCCAGTACTGATTTTCTAGGCTGCCCATTTAGAAGCCTCCAAGGACCTATGTTCTTCTGCCCAGAGTAGTGAACATACCCTTATCCTCTTCCGCAAACTGGAGTGCTCATAATTACAATTAATATTTACGTGCTTATCTGATCTCTACTCTTCTTTTATAGAGGTAGCCAGCTGTTTCCAAGATACAGTATTGCCAGGCATTTAAAGATGATGTAATATTACAAAATTTATTACTGACCTTTGACAGCGTTACTTGTTTTTTGTCACCCTTTGCCACATCTAATACGCTTAGCACCTGGGGCTTCCAATAATCTAATGACTAATACTAGTAACTGCTGTTATGAATATTATAAATAACTTGACAGAGAAACATTTACATTTCTACATGTGAATTTTTGCCCCGTATGCCAAATAGTCTGACCTTAGGTTGACTTTTATTTAGCCATACATCAATTTTTTTTTAAGGTTGTAACATTTTAACAAGCAAGATCATGTATTTCATTGTCTGGCTAAACTTGAAATATCAAATCAATGCAATGATCTCAATAAGACCTATCTCCCCATCCCAAAATATTCAAAGATAATTAAGGTTACTATGTATTTGTCAATGTATACATTTACACAGACAGTTTTAATTTAATGAAAAGCTATTGCTGGATGATACCACAAGTGTTTTACATTTAAATTCATACTGCTCTACCTATGAGCTCTTTTGAACTAATAGTAAGTACGTATTCTGTCTGGATTTGAGCAAGGGATACAACAAAGTTTTATTCAGATTTTTTAATTCTTAAAAACAATAGTTCTGTGGCAGGTGGTATATACAGAACGTATTTAATGACACTATTTATATGTGTCATGGATTTGACATTTGAGAGAGCATAAGACCTCAATGTCTCACACATTAAATTTTTTTGTGACAGAGACCCACTATGTTTTCAAACTATTGGAAATCTAGGCACATACACAGAGGTAACAAAACACTGCATTTTCATTTGCAGGCTTTTCATAATAAACAATAGAATATTAAAATAAATTTCTTATCTTTATATGTAAAACTATAATTCACAATTACTTTTGATATAAAACCAACATGCTTTCTATTTCACCACACTTTCACTTTCTAGTTCATTATCTGAGGGTCAAATTCTGCTGTTTCCTAAAACAGGTATATGTCTAAGCCTAATTGAGTTTAAGTACAGTGATCTCTTTTGGTTGATAAAATGCTTACTGAAACATTGTCAAGTTTCATCTCTAAAAAATTACAAGAGGTAACAAGCTAGTTTTTAAAGTGAGACAGAAAAGTCATATCAGCTTCTCTTGATAATTAAAACCAACTTTTCATTAAGGACTACAGCTCTCACAAAAATATGTCAAGTTAACTGCAACATCTAGCAAAATTTAGAGCTTGTCTATTTCTAACAAAAAAATATTTAAAGAACCACAATTAAATACGTCATTTGAAGCATGACATAGTACAATCATCATGTGGCAAATACTGCAGGGATGATCTTATTCAATGTAATAAATAGCATATGTAACTGTTTAGCTTTGGTACCCATTTTAGTACCCTGATGATAATTTTCTTACTATTCTAGAAATTTTTGCCTTATCAGCTCTTCAGTCAAACTGTGTCAAGAAGTAATCATCAGTGAACTTTAGATATCCTCTGGACTGTTTGTGACCTCTTTGTTGACCTTCCAACAGGCCAGAATTTATAGTTTTTAAAATTAAATCTGATCTTAAAACCCAATTGCTCCTTGCTAGGAATTGCCAAGTATGTTTATTTAAAGTTAATGGTTGTACTTATAGGTGACATCTCTGAATCAACAGGTAGAATCTTAGAATAGAAACATAGAATAGTTAAGGTTGGAAGCAACCTTTAAAGGTAATCTAGTCCAATCCCCCTGCAGTGAGCAGAGATATCTTCAACAGGTTGCTCAGAACCCCATCCAACCTGACTTTGAATGTTTCAAGGGATGGGGCATCTAGCATCCCTCTAGAAAACTTGTGCCAGTATTTCACCACCCTCATTGGAAAAAAATCTTCTTCCTTATATCTAATCTCAATCTACCCTCATTTAGTTTAAAACCATACCCCTCCTCCTGTTGCAACAGGCTCTGATAAAATTATTGTCCCTATCTTTCTTATAAACGCCCTTTAAGTCCTGAAAAGCCATAAAAAGGTCTCCCCAGAGCCTTCTCTTCTCCAGGCTGAACAACCCCAAGTCTCTCAGCCTGTCTTCATAGGTGGGGTGCTGCAGGCTTCTGATGATTTTTGTGGCCCTCCTCTGGACCTGCTCCAAGAGGTCCATGTCTTTCCTGTGCTGAGGGCTCCAGAGCAGGACTCAGTACTCCAGGTGGGGTCTCAGAGCAGAACACAGCAGCAGAATCACATCCCTTCACCTGCAGCAGACATCTGCCAAAGTAATTTGACTGACTCCAATAGGCCCGCATTTATGGAAATTTCAAGGCATGCTGGCAAAGAGGTACATAATACGTCCAGAAACCTAAATGATATATCCTGGACAGCTTCCATTGGAATCTCCAATGTGACGCCCATTCTGTGCAGTAACTCTTAAAAAATTTAATAAGAATCTGGCTGTATTTTTGAGTATCAATGGTAGCACAGTCTCATCTGCAAACAAAGGCAACACAGTGTAGTATCTGTATGATTAACAGCCTTCAAATCCTCTCCTTCAGAGTCTAAGCGATGTTTCAATTGTATGCAAAGTTTACATGCTTGTGATGAAAAATACCTGACTGTAATTGATATAACAGAAGCAGGTACAATTTCGATAGATTGCTGTCATAGATAATAGTCAAGAAAAAAATGTTGCAAGAATACAATAATTAAGAAATCATGTCACTCTTAAATCTTGGATAACATTTACAAACATAGCAATAATGACCTAATACTGCAATTAAGAGAGAACAAATATTCTAAGATTGTGTAGACCACAGCATGAATACCATATGAATGACAGAAGTAAACAGTAGAATAGTCAGTAGCAAGGACTGGTATGGCAAATAAAAGAGGGAACATCAGGTTAGTCCTTTGTAGGTTTTGAATTTCATAGTAACAGAATGAAAAGATACTGGATTCCTCATGCTAGGACCCAGGAGGAGAAACCAAGACCCATGTCTTAGGTATATGATTCAGCTTACCACATGAAAAGTATAATAGAGCATTTCTGTGTTCTCTTTAGGCACCACAGCTTCTTGTAAACACCTCTGACCTTCATGTTCATTTCAAAAATTACTTACAAAATAGTGTATCTCAAGAATGTACCTCACATCCAAAGCAGTATAAAAATACTTTGTGGACTTATAATGCAATGTTACTGCTTCACAAGAAACAAGATTCTTAAACCTGAGGCTTATACTCTGTCATAAGAACAAAGCATTAATATCAACAACTCAGAAGGGAATGAAGTGTAAAAAAAGAAGTAAATAAAAATTGTTGATAAAAAAAGGTCAGTTAACAACCAACCATTTAAATTTTTACAAAGTGTTGATTAACTGTTCATCTGGTCTGTGAAAAGGAATTGTGGTAGAGTTGGATCCATACATCTTACAGCCCCATGTGAGCATTAGGTCAACCCTCAGCCTGCAAACAGACTCAGAGGATTTAGCTCACTAGAAGAATCTGTACTGACATGTGTGGAACACAAATACGCCCCTTCATTACAATTTATGTATAAGACCTGGGACAATACAAGTAATAACATTCCTTTACATTATCTAGACCTTTTTTTTTTTTTTTTTACATAAACTTGCAAATAGAAAAAGTGCTGCTCCTCTCAAATGCAAGCCATAGTCAGTCTTATGATTGCTGCATATCATCAAAAGTATTTAGTGTCCTTTAGAGTTCTTGATCCACTAATGGTTCCAGTAGCATTACTCCAGCACTTTCAAGATGCAATATGTCTAAAGAAATTCTCCTGCCTCAGTATTTGTTATACAAAACAAATGACTCACCTCAGCATTATCAAAACCATATGAACAGTAACAGTGAAAAGTAGACATCACAGGAATTCTAACAGATTTGCACCGGATAGCCAGGTTCATGGCCTCTCCCAGACATCAAGCACTCAAAGTTTAAAATTGTAGTTGCACCTCCTGCTTTTTCCTGTATTTGTTCTTTGCTGAAATCCTCTCATCTGTCTGCAATAAAAGGGGGTTTGGTCTTTCTTAGCCACTTTATTATTCCTACAAGGAAGATCCTGCTGTTAGTTGGTTTCAGAAAAATCGACCGTGACTCATCTACAATAGTTTTGTGCACTTGAGACTTCTCTCAGAAATGCAGATTCTTACATGAAAACAGACTAATTCAAACCTTTTTTACAGAATATAAATAGTGCAAAAAAGGACATATGAAATCGTATGGGGTTTGCATAGCAAGGTTTTGGTAGTGGTGGGTGGGGTCATTACAGGTGTGGCTTCTACAAGAAGCTACTAGAAGCTTACCCTATGTCCAATAGAGGCAATGCAAGCCAGCTCCAAATTGGACTCACTGCTGGTCAAAGCCAAGCCCATCAGCAGCTATGGTAGTACCTTGGTGATAACATATCTGAGAATAGAAAAAACCCAACAATCTGCACAACAGCAACTGCAGCCAGAGAAGAGTGAAATTATGTGAGAAACAACTCTTCAGACACCAAGGTCAGTGAAGACCTAGTGGAGGAGTTGCTTCAGGCACCATAGCAGAGATTCCTTTGCAGCCCATGGTGAAGACCATGGTGAGGCAGGCTTTCTCCCTGCAGCTGACGGAAGTTAACAGTGAAGCAGATATCCACCTGCAAACCATGGAAGACCCCACACTGGAGCAGGTGGATGTCCAAATGAAGTTGTGACCATCTTCGAAATCTGCATTGGAGCAAGCTCCTGTCAAGACTTGTGGAGAGATGACCTCATGCTGGATCAGGTTTCCTAGCATGACCTGTGACACCATGGGGGACCCTTTCTGGAGCAGTCTGTGTTTGAAGGACTACATCCTGTGAAAAGGGCACACACTGAACCAGTTCACAAACTGCAGCCCATGAGGAGGACTCAGTTTGAAGTTTGTGGAGAACTGTCTCCCCTGGGAAGGACACCACACTGGAGCAGAAGTGTGAGAAGTCTTAGGAAGAAGCAGCAGCAGAAACAACATGTGATGAACTGACCACAACCCACATTCTCCATCCCCCTGCACCACTGGTTGGGGAGGAAGTAGAGAATCAGAAGCAGAGCTGAACCCAGGAAGAAGAGAGGGGTGGGGGAAAGGTTTTAAGATTTGTTTTTATTTTTTCATTACTGTACTCTGATTTGATTGGCAATCAAATTAATTCTCCCCAAGTCAAGTCTGTTTTACCCATTACAGCACTTGGCAAGTGATCTCTCCCTGTCCTTTTTTTGACCCACAAACTTTTCATTATATTTTGTCTCCCCTATCCAGCTGAGAAGGAGAGCAATAGTGCAGCTTTGGTGGGTACCTGGCATCCAGCCAGGATCAATCCACAACAAAAATAGTTTGATGAGGTACAGTTGATTTTAGAGAAGCCAAATAGTTAAAAAATATGTACACAAAGGATAGGCATTCTGCCAGACATAGGAAAGCCTTCTGAAGGAAGACTGATGTTACTAAAGTCTAAAAATATTACATAAGGATTTCACCCAGTCTGAAATTCAAAGCTACTCATTGGGGGTTATGATATTAATAAGCTTCTCTGCTTACAGATTTATCTTGACTGTAACAAGAGATAAAAATTTGAATTTTCTGTAATCAACAGGTAGATCATTATTATTATTCTGCTATTCAATTTTTACCTAGTTGTCTAGCTATTCTACAGCATGTTCACCATCACCACTATTTTCTTTATTAAAAAGCTAATATTACTTGAGGAATCCTTCCTTCCTCTTTCCACTTTACTGATTAAGTGGGAATTCCTTAATAGATTTACATATGGACTGTTTTGCAAAAGGTCTTTTGGAATTAAGAAACACAGTTGCTGGGATGGGGCATTGGTTTCAGGATTTTTTTTTTGTTTGTTTTTAAACAGGGACAAGAACAGTTCAATTAATTTTAAACATAGTATATTGATAAATTATTCCCACTAGAACAGTAGGAACAATCCTAAGGAAGAACAGCCAGGAAGAATCCTAAGGAAGGATGGCCACAAGGACCAATACACCTTATCATTATCTTTTGCTAGAAGGAATTCTACTTGCATTACTTAGTTCTTCCACTGTACAATTCCTTAAGAAATATGCATGTTTCTATGCAGTTCCTTCAAATGAAATTCTGAAATTTCTTTCAAAATAACAATCAGCAGAAATACTTTAGCATTTTCCCAACCATGAAATTTATTTGTAACAAAAACAAAAGCAACAGTTCATTCTATAAATATATAGACTACTTCAACAGAGGACTGAAATTGCTATGCTGGATCTTGCGCAGTAAAAGTCACCTAGTTTAGCAGGTACCCATACCCACCCTTTCCTTACACATTCTGCCACAAACAGAAGATAACTAAGTTCTCCAAATTTGTACAGGAGTTGTGCTTCTGTACAAATCCAGAGCTGTCCAGTTATAAGCAGCATAGTGCCTACTTCATGCTAAATCACCCCGTTGATTCCAGGTAACTACCAATTCAGCGGGGAGAAAAAAAATAAATTGGTGCAAGGAGTCTTAACTTCTTACAGTCAATGAAGTATAATTACCTCTACTATATCCTGTTAACTGCTGATTAGAAGTACTTTCCATTAACAGCACAGGGAATCTCCACTTTAAGACTTGTATGTTGGATCAAGGGTGGGAGGGGTTTAGAACTAAACCACTTATGGTAGGTATTAAATTTAGACAAATCTAACAAGGTGCTAAGGTCACTCAAGAGTGTCTACCTTCAAGAAAAAGTTCCAGGTGCTGGGTGTAATCTGAGCAAGTGTATGGGCAAATATATACAGCTAATACCCAAGAAGGTGCTAGGATTTCATATACAACTCAACTTCATTACTTCCTACTGACCAGCAGCTGTAGCCAGCTTCTTGTCGAATGTATTTGCAATATTTCATTTAACATTCTAGTTTGAAGCAAAGCAACTGGCTAGCCCAAAACCAGTAGAGACAAATCTGTTTCCTCCTCAAGGCTTAAGAAGGTATTACAGTTCTTAAGCAAATACTTTCTGGAATTTTTTTACCTCCATTTGTATCAGGGCTAGACAAAATTCACAAACCAATTAATATCACCAGCCTATTCTTTTCTTTCTATCCAAGATCACATGAAAAAGGATCAGGAAAAAACCCCTATGCCTGAGAAATTAAAACAGATTCACCTGAGCCTCTAACACAATGTATACTGATTACTTTATTGCCAAAATGTATCTCTTAAAATAATTGGTGCAATTTATTTTTTTTTTTCTAATATATTCAGCAATTTATCAAGGTAAGAAGATGCTATGTTTTCACTCAAAACTACCCAAGTGTTTTAAGTGCCCTGGAAATAAATGTCTCATGCATGTAACTCCATGCTGTTACATTTTGTAAGTAAAAGAAAGATAATCTACATTTCCTTCTTTGATGTTAGAGCACAAAAATGAACACACACATTCTGAAGAGTATGGGTTTGGTTTTAAATCAGTCTTCCAGATTATCAGCATGTGTGGGTCTTGGTTGAAATGACAAATATCTTCTAACTGCACTCAAAAAGGACTAAAAAAAAAGCTACTTGTATAAAATTTACATGATCCAAAATAAAAATTATAATAATAAAAAAATAAAAACAAAGAAAAACCACCAAGAAAAAAAATCCAAACACAAAACTAAAACACCACCTTTTAAAACCAGAAGTAGTATGCTAGTGGGCAAATTAACATTGACCAGGTATTTTTGTACTGTTTTAAGATTCAGTAAATTTATTTATTAAGGTTGCTTAAAAACTCTTTTTGCATTGGAACATTTTTCAATTCTGATAAAAATCAAAAAGAAAAATTTGGTTTTATATAAGATACGCCTGCTTTATTTATTATTCAGTCAATACCAAACATTAGGCTCAAACAGTTGTACATGGCAATTACGGTAGTCACAAGATCAAATAAAACTATTATAATTGCTTCATGACCCAGTCCTAGAAGAGTTCAAAATGAGTATGAGTGAAATTCCAGGTACAGTATAATAGAGATTTTATTTACTTGCATACACCATATCAGACTTCGGATGTTTAGAGTTAGTATTTCATTGAAGCAAAATGTATGTGTAGAAGGAAGAAGAGTTTCTCAAAAAACTGTTATTGCTCTGCGTGACCTACTACATTATTATTTACTAATAACTAAACACCAGTTTGCTAAACAATGATAAAATGTAGAAGCTGGTATATTAAAACATTTTATATTTTTACTAAAATTAAAACTTTCAAGATGAAAAGAAAAAAAAAAAGCAGACAGCGTTACGATTCCCAAAGGCATTATGAACAGCTGTACACACTGCACTGCAAATCTGCAGATGTACAGATGTTATCTACTGCTCTGAACAGGAAAAAAACCAACACAGAAACAAAACACCACAGAACATACAAAAGTATGCTATTGATTTCTACGCATTCTAATTAGGAGGTTCTCCTAATTATCACTAGAACCAGATCTTCAACAATCCTTAAAAAATTAACAGCAAGTTCAAGAAGCACTAAAGGATACTGAAGTACCACAGGAGCACTAGAAGTCCCATAATTCACCCTGATCTTATATTCTTTTATAGGCATCAGTTTATAGACACAATAGACAACTAAATAGGCACTGAAGATGGACTTTCCAATTGATTCACATCAGTAGTTCTTATTTTAACTGTGCTTTGTATTAAATGAAAGAGAAACATTTGAAAGCAAGCCATGTGCGATATATGCTGCATACCTGTGAGTACTATAGCTTGAGATGAGCAGAAGCTCTTGCCACGTATGCAGTTACTGGGTGGATAGCTTATTCCTCAACTCTTAATTCATATACCAACAGAAAGAAACTTTTGCTGCCAATGGCAGCTCCAAAGCACTCCTGTTCTGCCTAGACTAAGCTACATGAGAAGTACCATTATAGAAAATACATGGCTTTTGCTTTATTAATTGAACAAAACTGTACAAATACTGAATGTGAGGGAACAAAACAAATTATCAAAGGGAGGTTGGATGAGATGTATACAGCCATATACAACTGACTTACAAATTTGTCTCCTCTGTAGCCAGGCAATTAAAATCAAAGAAAAGAAACCACTTTAATTGCCCATTGGGAAATACAAGCTCTACAGCAAGGAAATTAAAAGAATGAGAAGCAATAATTCTATATGTCAGAGATGCTCTGCCCAGAAAGAATTAAATACTCTTTCCTCACTTAGGGAAAAGTGAGTAGTATATGCAAAATATCTCAGTCAAAACCTGCTTAGTCCAACAGGACATACTTTCACATGAAATTTCTTACTCATAAGTTACTTTGTCAGTCTGCTTTTCCAGGAAGTTTAGCAGTGAACAGTGATTAAAATTATAATTCCAACAATGCTGGTCAGTTCTACATAACTGCGAATTCGTGTTTCATTGTTGCCAGCTTTCAGCAGGAATTATTATTTCCATACTTCCCTAAGACTATGCAATACCTCTCAGAGGCACTCACGTTTCCTTCTTGGACTTCTTGTAAGACGTGTAAAGACAAAACATCTACTTGCTAATTGTGACTACCATTGATGAGTTGTAGACTTGTCTAGATTATTAAATATCAAAAAATCCCAACCAAACAAACAAAAATGAACACAAACCATGCAGAAACGCCTACATTTCCTTCCAGAGGGTAACATACATCAAAGACTTTAAGATAAAAGCTCGTTTACTTTTCTTTCTACATCTTAGCAGATATATCTGGCTATGTTATATTTGTAGCTGGGAAAGGTCCATTTTCAGAAAGAAAATGTTGACAGATATGATTAGGTATCAATAAAGATTTCTAGACAAACTCTGAATAATGTAACCTGACATAATGCACATGGAAACAGAAATTAATGATTTCAGCTTTAACACAGTAGCAGTCTAAGCTATTGTTAAACTTTAAGATTTCATTCTTTGGTGAACCAGTTTTGATCAGAAACTATAATAGATCACACATTTACAACAGTCCTGCTTACTAATGTGGATTAGTTCTTTTTCTTAAATTGCCTTAAGTAGAGGTAAAGCTTTATAAACAAAGAAATGGACATCACTTTTTCTGTGAACTTTGTTATGCTGATCCATCAAAAGGAATTAATCTGTGATGTTCTAAAAACATACAAAGAAACATCTATGCTAAAGAAATGTTTTAAGTAGTTCTAAATAACAGATGGGATTAGAAGGATTATAGAAAAGGTTATGACTTAATATGAGTCATTTTAAGAGTGAACTCATCAGCCACTAAAGTAGTTTCCATTCAACCTCCAAAATATATAAAGTGGGCACCGACAGAGAATGTATTAACTTACAACTGGAAAAGCTTTCTGAAAATCTGAAAACTGCTAAAATTCTATGCAAACATTAAGTAACTAAGGATGTGTATGTCATCATACATGCTAATTCTCTCTCTCTTTCTTTTTTCTCAAGGTTTTCTACTCTCAGTTTCAAACTCTCTGCAAAAGATAGAAGATGAAGATATGTTGCTAACTACATTAAATCTTGGAAAATCTCTTCGAAATGGAGATAGAACTGCAAACAGAGGAGCTATACCTTTGCTGAAGCATTATAAGACTGAAGACAGCAGTGTTTTGAATGAAGAGGATGATAGAAACATGAAGTTTTTAGTGAGTTTCAAGTTTTACATTTTGGCTTAATTGTAAAATAGAAATTATCTTTATAGCCCTTTAGAAAACAAGTACAATTATTTGAAGCAATAACCTGGTGAACATACAAAAATGTCAACTTAGCATATTATAGTAAAGGATACTGACAGTTGATAATTCATTTAATTCCAAGACTTTAAATGTGTAACTTAACTGAATAAAATAAATCTTAACTGTATATAGCAAAAACTTGCAGGGGAAGAAAAAAGCTGTTATTTACATTTGATTTAGTATGTCTGTATATTCAGCAAGAGGTTTTTAACTTCACCAAATATAAGACTTTGTTTTTAACATGTTCTTTAGCATAAAACCATTTCAGCCAAAGATGTAATGCAGGTCATTACTTTAAAGAGATCATCTTGAAAGATAATATACTTGCACTGCTACGTATAAAGTGTAAAAAGTCAAGTATAAAAAGTGAATGCAGATGACTTTCAATAAAGATAAACTGTTACTCTTGTTTTCCCTTAAAATAGGACACACGTTCCAGACATGATTTCTTAAATCATGTTATGCCAATAAACTTAGGTAGAAAGCAGCTACCTTATATCACACTGAAGGGAGCCATGGCCTTTCCGGAGGACACTGAAATTCGAAACATTGAATCAGTACAAGAAAGAGAGGCTGCAAGTGAAAATTCAGCTAAGTTCCCTATAGAAAGAAGAGATTTTGACAGTAAGCATGTTTTTATTTTCACAGAGAAATTATTTAATTCTGGTAAAGCATTATGCAATGTCTGTATAACAATTTGATAAAGGTTCATTTAGAAGCTTTATGTTTATTGTGATTTGGTGCACAGGGGAGGAAGCAGTTGTGAAATTAGTATTTCCAGAGGCCATAAAGAATTCAAGTTCTTTGATAATTTAAACCTTCAGATTTTTTTTTTTTTTTCCCCCTGTAGTGCTCAGGTGTATGCTGGGAAGAGTCTATCGACCCTGCTGGCAAGTCTGAAAACCACTGATCTACACCACCTTCTCTAAAGATTAAAGACTTTATTATGAATTTAATGTAATTTGAAGTTAGTGTGTTTTAGCATGGCTATAGATATACATCCAAAAATAATTTCCCATCATACTGTAGAGATTAATATAGTTCATTACCAAAAAATAACATAGCTGTAATTATTGTTATATTATTATTAAAAATAAAAGACTTCTGCATAATCCAGACTTGTATTTGTCTAATATTACACCAAAAGCTACTTCTACTTACTTGAGTACGAAAAGACACAATTAATGAATTCCACCCTTAGCGCACAAAATTTTACAACTTATGAACTGGAAAACATATCATACCATGTATGTCAAAAAGAAACCTCATAGTCGAAAAAAATGAGTTAATTTTGCCTGACCAGCAATCAATTTATTCTTGCTTGTAGTTTTGCCATGTTTTCTTTTTCCATCAATTTTGCTGTCCAATTCATTCTGAGGGGTGTTTGAAGTCTTAAGTCTCTTAGCAGTTTTTTGCAAAGATAGTTCACTTTCCTTACCACAGATTACTTTGTCATTATTCAAATCCATCTGTTCATTCTTGGAGTTCTTGTTTCTTGGCTGACAACTCTGCTTTCCCATTTCTGTATAACTTCTAGTCTGGTGAACATTTTCAGAAATAGTTCCAAGCACTGGTACATCAAGACATGAATTCATACCTTCTGTCATGTAAGAATATCAAAAACATTTGTGAAGAAATAAAAAGTTACCTGGGATTATTCATCCTTTTTCTATTAGAGGACTGTCATGTGATTTTTTTTAATCAAAACTAGTGTTTCATCGGTAAAACAAAATCATGCTGGCTGTTTGAGTTACGTTCGCTATGTGTTCATAAGTGTACTGCCAATTTAAAATTTACATTGCTCAAAATCATGTAATAGCAACTAACTCAGGGAAGCGGATTTATAACTTTAAAATACTGGAAAAGATGCTTGAATGGGCTAGACATTATATATATGATATGGTTTATAGTGAAGTAAAGTTTATTTTTCCCCCTTTTTAGTGGAAAAATACAAATTTCACTCGGCTTACTTTTGTAAACTAAGAAACATTATGTAACGTATAGGAAATGTATAATTTTTTTATCTCAAGATAGCATCAATACATAATTTTTAAACATATTTATATTTTCAAAGCATTAGAATTTCAATGCAAAGACATTCAACTGATCATAGCTTACACAGAGTAATGAGACGTCTATTTTTTTTTCTTGAAAACCTAAGTATGTTTGAATTTTACTAAAGCCTTAATTGATAACATTTGAAGTATTATCTATCGCATTTATTTATTCAATCCTACTACAGCATACCTGTGAGATATCCAGCTTTTATCTTTGGTGCAGAATCTATGCAGGTTGGAATTTTGCTACTGCTGAGTAAATGCTGACCCTTTATTTCACTCAACTCATTTTTATATGTACATGCAAATTGAGATTTGACTGAAGATTGCTTCATCTGCAAATAGAAAACTGGTGTTAGTTTTTATTATTTACAAAAGTAAAAGATAACACCTGCAAGATTAGTAAAATAATAAAATTCTTGTCTCTTGAAAGCTTTTAGATCATGTAAAATACCAGAAAAATAACTATGTTCACATAAAAAAATTCATTAAGTATTAATTTACAAAGTGCAAAGGCTTTCAAGAATACTAATAAAGTATTCTATTAACATTCTGAAATTATTTTAAGATCTTTTTTCATCTTTTTCAGCAAGTTACACATTACCTTTTAAAGCTTCAGCCCAAGATTTTCCATCAAAGTTAGCCCTGTCTTTTAATGGACTGCAGAGTTTCCCGTTCTGAGTAGCTGTCATAGCTACTACCATCAATTATCATACTTGTACAGGTCATCATCTTTGAGATGGAATTTATGAACTGACAAGTATAGGATGAGTCTCACCACTGAACTAATTTATACATGAAGGAAAGCATAACTGCAACACTGAAGAGGAATGATAGATAAACTAAACCCGGATATACCTAAAGCTGGAATATAAAGTATTATTTCAGATCTTTCTTTGGCAAATTTCAGATTTCCCCATTTACTCACAAAACAAAGGCATTTCCTCATTGAATGTCAGCGTCTAAATCTATATTTGTCAAAACATACCCATACAGTGTAAGTTGCCAGAAATCTACAGTACTGAAGAACACTGTTGTCCCTGGTTCTGCATGCTGATCTCCAGCTCCTAGTCTTGGAAGCAGGGAATCTCTCATAGCACAGGTGAAGAAAAGATTTGGCTCAACTACCAAAAAAATTATTTTTTTTTTTTCTTCAATATATCCATATTTAATGGACTTAGTGGTTACAGGTCAAACTTCCTCAGTTTACACTTAAGTTACAACTTCACACCAGCTTGATTTCTAGCCATTTTATCATAAATGCTGTAGACTCCGCAAGATAAATTCTACCCTCACTTCCATTTGAAAATCTACTGAATTATACAAAATATGTTGAAAGGTATAGTGCAGAGCAGATAATTTCAATATATTGGGATTTTAGCTAATAATTCTATTACAACAGCACATGTGAATTCAAATAAATTTGAGCTGAACAGGTGCTACAGTACAAATACCAGGAAAAACAGGCAATTAATATTGTCACAAAATAAAGGTTGCAATATGTATAGATAACAAGAATGATTTGTCAAGTAACAGGTTTACAGACACTTTTCTAAGAAGTTTGCATTATGCTAGTCTATTTTTTGTAACACAGGCATGTTTAAATCTTACAGTTCAGATTTGACCTTTAGATAAATTTTTCTTCCAACTCAAAAAATAAAAATGTCAGGTTTAGAAAGAAAGAAAAGAATATGATCCAAGAAACTTCCTTTCACAGGGGCCTCCAACAACAAAATTGTCACAATTTATGCCACTTCCATCAGATTGTTTTCATGCATATAAGCTAACAGACTCTAGCTTTTTATTATTGAGATGCAACTTAAATATCTCTTCATCGATACTACAGATGGCCAGGTGTATACATCTAGTCTTGGGGGGGGGGGGGGGGCGGACCCGGGCGGAAATCGCCATTTACAGAAAAATGGTTGCTTTTTTTGACTTATTTGGGTTGTACATATGTTGTTTTTTTTTAACTTAAGTTTCCCTTCCAAAATTTAAAAAAA
>WTSP01013560.1:0-10847 GCA_025331215.1 Actenoides lindsayi | reverse complement strand
GGCTCGGCCCGGGAGGCAGCGCAGCCTCTGTCCCGTCCCGGCACCGGGCTGCCCGGGCCCACCGGGGGTTGCCTGCACCCACCGGGGATTGACCGTGCTCACCAGGAACTGACCATAAGCACCCGGGGACTGCCTGTGCCCACCCCGGGGCTCCCTGTGCCCACCTGGGGCTGCCCATGTCCACCCAGGGGCTCTTCGTGGCCACCAGGGACTGAACATGCCCACCCAGGGACTGACTGTGCCCACCTTGGGCTGCCTGTGCCCACCCAGGGGTTCCCCATACCCACCCGGGACTGACCGTGCCCCCCCGGGGCTGACCGTGCCAGCCCAGGCAGAAGACCTGGATCAGCCCTGGGAGCGTCCAGACCCCCCGCTGGCCCTGGGCACTGACCAGGGGTGCAACGGCACCCACAGAGAAGGGCACCCAGAAGCCACCTCGTCGCCCTGCGGCGCGGGGCTGGCGGGACAGGAGCCGACCCAGACCAGCCTGTTCAGCCCCTGGCAGCCACCCGAGCCCAAAACGGGGGTTCCTCGGGAGCGGCGCCGGCCCTCCCGGGACGTTCGGTATCACCGGGGCTACAGCCTGAGGGGGGAACTGCCTGGAGGGCAAGCAGCGCCAGGAAAATCCACCGGCCCAATTTCGGGTTTCAGGAGGGAGATTCCCACCGAGGAGAGGTGGTGAGAAGTGAACGGCAGCTCTGCTCGGCTCCGGTCACCGGTGATAACGATTTGCTCTTGTCCCTCGCATGCATGGGACCGAGTAGGGAGCAGCGTGAGAAAACCGGGTCAGGAGCAAAACGCAAAAGCGGCAGAACCCAAACTGACCTGGATTGTCCGCTCCTCAGCAGGGTCCGGGCAGCCCCGGGCAAGAGTGGGTCCTGCAGCTCCCTACAGAGGAGAGGAAACCGCTCAGATATCACGATGAGATCGAGGAGCATTAGCAATCGCACAGGAAGCAGTCACCTTGGTAACCGAGATGCTGAGAACACCCAGAAAATCTGGCACAGGGCAGGTTTTCTGTTAAACTGGGTTAGGTTGGCAGGGCAGACACCAGCTGCCCAGGGGTACTAGCTCCAGCCGGGCTGGCCTGGCATCTGGCCCCTTGAGCTGCTGCCGGGGCCACCAGCCATAGTTCCCCAGGCACACCCTCCAGGGCCATGGTCCCGCTGGGCAGCCCAGGGGTCCCCAGCACCTCACGAACATGCAGCACTCACCCCCACGTCACTGCAGCCCGGTCAGGACTTGTCCCCGGTGGTCAGTGAGCCCTGGAGGTGCCGCTGAGCCTGGAGCGCCCTGTGGAGTTATATGGGGGATGTAGGCACAGGGGACATGTCCTGAGCCAGACCCTGGCCCGGGGTGGGAGGGCAGGTGGTGGGCCCCACCCCGCACACCCCTTATCTTTATATGCCTCATAGAGGTGACAAGTGTTGCACCTGGCCCTGGTGACATGTCACACTGGGGAGAGGAGCTGACAAAGGGCCCTTGTCACTGCTGAGCTTATCCAGGTGCTGCGGGGCAGGCAGGCAGGAAGCACCCACTCTTACATCAACTCCTGGCTCTGGAGCTGCGTGCTGACCCCGTGCCCCTGCCAAAGACAACGCAGTCACCAGGCAGCACCTGCCTGTGCACAAAGCCACCAACATGAACCGGACCTGCATTGCCCCAGGGCCGGGCACGGCTGCAGACAGAGCCAGGCCCCAGCCCAGACCCGAATGGCTGCAGTTCCCCTCACACCTCCCGGGGCTGATTGGCACTCCCTAGGAGGCGAAGCAGCTGCTGAAGCCACTTCTGTCATGACCACGAACCCTCCTCTTGGACAGTCAACATTCAGCTGACCTGAGGGCCATTGTTTGATGGCATCGGCGCACCCAGGAGATGGCCAGGAGCGATGCCCAGTGTGTGGCCGCACTAGCTGCGAGGTCTGCCCACAGGGTCTGCCCTGCCAGGCGATGGCCCTGGAGCCCACGCTGTGTGCACAGGGGCCAAACTGCTCGCTGGGGCCAGGGGGAGACACCCCCCCGTGCTCCTGGGCACCAAGCAGACATGGTGTGGCCGGGCAGCAAACACAATCAATTGGAACCTACTTCCGTGGAAAAAACAGGTCAGTGTTTGGCTTTTGGGTCAAAGAGATTGCACAAGCTCCAAGACTGATGCAACTGCCCATCTGCCCGAGCCTTCCAGGAGGCAGAGTAGCAAGGGGGCACCCCTGCCCACAGGCACCCCCCGCCCTGGGGACCTCGAGGACACAGCAGGGAGATGGCAGTGCCACTGCCCCACAGCCACAGGTGACAGCAGAGCCGGCAGTTGGGACCAGCAGAGGAACCAGGCCCCACAAACGGTGGAGAAAACCCTGTCACAAGCAGCAGCGGCAGGCCAAGGACACCCAGAGGGACCAAATCAATAACAACACGTTTGCCAGGGGCACAGCAACATACTCTGCCGCCCACGCCCGCAGCAGCACAGGGCCAAACCTGCAGCCCCCCACACCTGCCCGTGCCCCCTCCCCACTGGATATTACCTGCAAGCTCCTGGGAAGGCCCCGCTGCTGGGACCTTTGTGGCTCCAGTGGCACTCTGCAGCATCCCACCAGCTGGGGAGGGACAGCTCTGTTCACAGCCGCGCTCCCAGACACAACATCTCACTGTGGTCACATGCAGGGGATGGCTGAACACCCTGACCTTGCCCTGTGCTACAGCCACAGACACAAACAGCCGCGGCTCAGAGGGGTTCTGTAACTTTATCTGCCATTGACTTTGCCACCAGCAGCTGTAACGCTGCCCAGGTATCGACCCACAGTGCTGGCCCCGCTCTGGGCCATGGTGCATCACATGCTGCCATCGCCTGTCCCCGTCAACCGCAGCTGTGCAGGTGCTGCACACCATGAGGGGACAGAGACACAAGGACACGGGTGCAGGGAACGCCAGGACGGTGAGCCCACCCGTGGGCTTTGCGGGGCTGGGAGGGGGATTCTTGTGGATCCAGACACAGGAGTCAGGCCCAGAGCCTGGCACAGGTGGGTCTCCCCAGCGGGCAGGGCACCGGGGAGCGGCCTGGCCTGCGCTCAGGACTCTTGCGGCCTCATGCCACCCTGGGCATGGGCACCTCAGTGCCCCCCACCCTTGCAGCAGCCCGAAGCAGCTGGGGTGAGGGCCCAGGGCCACTCTTGGCCACACCAGCCCGGGCAGTGCCGTCGCTCAGTCTCCACAGCTCAGCCATGCCCCTCGAGGGGACAAGGGGCAGAGCAGACAGGTCACAGGCTGGGGTCTGCCTGTCGCCTGCGGCCGTGGAGCACAACCAGGCCACAAAAGCACTTCCCTGTTTGCCAAAGGGTTTAATTCTGGTTCACCTGACTGGGACACAATGTGCTTTGTGCGGTTCCCGAGCTCTCCCTTGGCCGAGGCACCCAATTGTTTCACACAATCCGCGTCGGTCCCTGCCATGGGATTCCAGGTAGGAACAGGCCATGGTAACCCATGAGATTAACTCACCAGATGATCAAATGCAGAGCTCAGGCTCTAATCATCGTCTGGGCAGAAAGGCCAGGAACACACAAACAAGCTCTGTCTTCTTGCTGGGCAAGGCAGGATGATAAAGCTACAAACGTACTGGGCACTGGGAAGGCCACTCCTTGAATCCTGGGATCAGTTTTGGGCCCCTCACTCCCAGCAGGACACGGAGGGGCTGGAGCGTGGCCAGAGAAGGGCAACGGAGCTGGGGCACAAGGGTGGTGAGGAGCAGCTGAGGGACCTGGGCTTGTTCAGCCTGGAGAGAAGGAGGCTGAGGGGAGACCTTCTGGCTCTGCTGGAGTCCCCGTGATCCCTGGAGGGGTTTCCAAGCTGTGGTGCTGAGGGACATGGGTCAGTGGTGCCCTGGCAGTGCTGGGGGAAGGGTTGGACTTCATGATCTGAAAAGGCTCTGCCAACCCAAACCATTCTGTGACTCTGAGTGCCTCAGGTGCTGAGGTGAACCACAAAGTACTGGGCACCAAGGGAGCCCTGCATTGTGGGGGTCCCCCCCCCACACACCCCGTTCCTCCTCCTTGCCCAGCTCTGATGGGGCTGTCCTGGCCCCTCCCAGCAAAGCCCACAGCTCTGCCAGGTGCAAAAATGGGGGTGCCTAAGACAGATACTGGAGAGAGTGCAGGAAGAACCTCCCCCAGTGCGATGGCAAGGACCCAGTCCCAGCTGGCACTGCCAGGGGTTGGGTCCAGCCACCCCTTGTGCCTGGGGCAGCTGCCCCTGCCACAGCCTGGCAGGACCCTGCTTACCCCCAGGGTAACCCTGCAGAGGTGCCAGGGGGAGAGGAGACTCCCCCAGGAGAGCACCTGCTTGTCCTGCCAGGCTCGGGACCTCTGCACCCACCACTGGGACCCCCAACCCAGCAGAGCTGGGCACAGCCATGAGGGAACTGCTCCAAGCAAGGGCACCACGAGGTTAGTATGTGGCTCTGGCCCCTCTGCTGCCCAAATCCCCCAGCTGCAGGATGCCCAACATAGACTTCCCAGAAGAGAAAACCTCTAAACCTCTTCCTTTCTTTTGAGAAGGCAGCACAGGCTGCAGTGGTTTGTGACACATTCTGCCCAACCTCAAGAGCTGTCCCCGCTCCTGGGGCTGGATGCCAGCATGGGGGCAGCTGGCACGAACCAATCGCTCCCGTCTCTGCCCTCAACTTTCCCCTGCTAAACCCTTGCACCCCTCTGGAGCTGACGTGTGCGGACGTGGGCAGAAAATCCCCTCGCACCTACCACGAAGCAGCCATGGCCCTGGCCTTTCCTGGCACACCGGTGCCACCGGGAAGCCCAGGGGTTTCCCCAGCCCCACAGCAGCTGTCCCAAGGGCTGCGGTGACACTCCTCCGTGCTGCCTAGGACACTGGGACCCGGGCAGCAATGCCAGGCGGCAGAGCAGGACGGCCAGGGCTCAGCTCCGGCTGGCAGTGGCAGCAAACACCTAGTCCCAGCTCTTCCCACCAGCGGCTCTGCTCCAGCCCCACTGAGCACCGAAGGAGCACCGGCTTTCTCGGGCTATGCCGGGGGATTTGGCAACCCTGGCAGGCACAGAACGTGTCCGTGTCTCACAGCCCCACCAGGCCCCGAGTGAGCTCCGGCTGATGCCGAGCACTCGGTGTCCCGGTGGCCGTGCCAGGAGCAGCCAGCTCGGCGCCGGGGGCTCGGCACTTCCCGCCAGCCCCACACGGAACGGAACGGGGGGCAACTAGCAATTACCGGGGCCCGGAAGCCACCGGCCCCAACATCGGTCGGCCGCGGCCGCGCCGGGGCTGCTCCAGCCGGTCAGCGGGACCCTGCCCCGGGGCCGCCCGAAGGTACCGCGCCGTGCGGCCCTTCCCCGCGGCCGGGCTCTACCGGCACCTCTCCCTAACGCCCGGCGGGGGGTAGAGACACCGCCCCGGTGCGACGGGAAAGAACCCCCCCGCGCCGGGGGTGACCGTCCGCACTGAGCGCCAGGGAGCAACGAGCTGGGCCCGAACCGCGGGGGCTCTGCCACCGCCGGCTCCGCGAAGGAGGAGCCCGGCTCAGCCCCGAGCACCGGCGGCTCCTGGAAGCGCCCCCCCAACACACGCCCGCCGCGAATCACTTCCGGTCACTGACCGCAGGGCAACGCAGTTCCGGCGGAAGGGCGAGCGCGGTTCCGGTTCCGGGTGAGCGGCTCCGCGCATCGAGCTCAGCTCCGCTACGCGACCCCAGCCCGGCCCGGCCCGGCCCCGCCGCCACCATGTCGGTGCCCAGCGCCCTCATGAAGCAGCCGCCGATCCAGTCCACGGCGGGCGCCGTGCCCGTCCGCAATGAGAAGGGTGAGTGGGGGCCGGGGGCCGGGGCCGGCCCGGCGGGGGGGACGCGGGCCCGGGCCCGGGGCCGCTGGTGACGGCCCGGGCGCCCGTAGGCGAGCTGTCCATGGAGAAGGTGAAGGTGAAGCGGTACGTGTCGGGGAAGCGGCCGGACTATGCGCCCATGGAGTCCTCGGATGAGGAGGATGAGGAGTTCCAGTTCATCAAGAAGGCGAAGGAGCAGGAGGTGGAGCCCGAGGAGCAGGAGGAGGAGCTCGCCAACGACCCCCGGCTCCGGCGTCTGCAGAACCGCATCGCTGAGGATGTGGAGGAGCGGTGAGTGCTGGGGTGGGCAAGGAGGTGTGCCCCCGATGTGCACCCCGGCAGGGCTACCCTGGCAGGGGTCTGGGGACTCGGCCTCACACTGCCACAGTGCCATGAGGAGCTGCAGGAACACCGGGTGGAGCCTGGGAACGTTCTCTGGGCTCTTCTCTCCCTGTGCTGCACTGTGCCTCTGGCTCCGGCCCTGCCGTGAGCAGCCCCTACAACCCAGAGTCACCGTTTCCCAGGGCACAGTCCCAGGCCCAGGAACAGCTGGGGGTGCAGGGGAAAACGGGCTCCGAAATAAAACTGAACACAGCGTGCTGAGGCTCAGGGCGTGGGAAAGGACAGTGTCATGTGAAGTATGTGCTGGGCAGGGAGCAACCAAATGCTGTGTGCCATTTCCTGGGGAGCTGCTGCTGCTCTCAGTTCCAGTAATGAGGAGGCTTCCCACTGGGAGCTCCATTCCTCCCCAAGCACAGACCCAAGCCAGTGCTCAGCCCCTCCAGCCTCCCAGGAGGGAACGTGCAGGGTCTGCCTGCTCTTGGCAGCTCCAGCGTTTCCCGTGGTCTCTGAGCAATGATTCACCAATAGTCGAGTTGTTGCAGCCTCTCTGTGTTCAAAGCACTGACGCTTTCGTGGGGTCTGTTCCAGGCTGGCGAGGCACCGCAAAATCGTGGAGCCCGAAGTGGTTGGAGAAAGTGACTCGGAGGTGGAGGGGGAAGCCTGGCGCCTGGAGCGGGAGGACACCAGTGAGGAGGAGGAGGAAGAGATCGATGATGAGGTGCTCACAGAGCCGAGTAATGGGCCCCCAAATAACACAGGCTGGAGTGGCCTTTCACAGGGGCGTGTGGGCTGTCCGAGGGGGCAGACAAGTGTCACAGCTCTCCGTGACGTCACTCCTGGGTGTCTGTCCCCCTGTGGGAAGGGAACCGGGAGAGGCCACCCTGTGTCCAGGGGGACGGCCGCATCGTGCAGACGTGCTTTGGATGGAGGAGGGAGAGGGAGGCGGCGATGCCAATGGCATGGCTGCTGGGCTGACTGCTCGGTGTTGGCCCCGGCAGGAGATCGAGCGGCGGCGTGGGATGATGCGTCAGCGGGCCCAGGAGAGGAAAACCGAGGAGATGGAGGTGATGGAGTTGGAAGACGAAGGTCGATCCGGAGAAGAGTCCGAGTCAGAGTCTGAGTACGAGGAGTACACAGACAGCGAGGATGAGATGGAGCCGCGACTCAAACCTGTCTTCATCCGCAAGTGGGTGACACGGCCGCGGGGTCAGCCCTGGGTGGGGACGCGGGACTCAGGCACTGGGGCTGGGCAGTCGCTCAGCCTGGAGAGAAGGAGGCTGAGGGGAGACCTTCTGGTTCTCAACAGCTCCCTGACAGGAGGGTGGAGCCGGGGGGGGTCAGGCTCTGCTCCCAAGGAACAAGGGACAGGCCGTGTCTCCTGTCACTTGCGTGTTTGCCTGTAGCCGTAGGGGACAGCGCAGTGACACTGGAAAGGGGAGACCCCTGGGCCAGGGCCCATCTCTGGGGAGGGTGAAAGTTGCTGTGGTGCAGGAAGGCAGGGCCTGAGGAGCCGAGCGGCTGTGCCTGGCCCCGCAGGGCTGCAGCTCTGGTCTCTGCTGCAGGAAGGACCGGATCACCGTCCAGGAGCGGGAGGCAGAGGCCCTGCGGCAGAAGGAGCTGGAGCAGGAGGCAAAGAGGCTGGCGGAGGAGAGGCGCAAGTACACACTGAAGGTGCCGAGGGCGGGCAGGGGCTGTGCTGTGGTTGGGGGGTGGCTGTCGCAGCCAGCTCAGCTGAGTCCCTGCTGCAGATCGTGGAGGAGGAGGCGAAGAAGGAGTTTGAGGAGAACAAGCGTTCGCTGGCGGCTCTGGATGCGCTCGACACGGACGATGAGAACGACGAGGAGGAGTACGAGGCCTGGAAGGTGCGGGAGCTGAAGCGGATCAAACGGGACCGCGAAGAACGAGAAGCGTAAGTGTCATGTGGGTAGAGACAAGGCCAAGACCCTGGCCCTGGAAGCGGCTGTGGCATCTCCTCCTTGGGCTTCTCTGTGGTCGTAGCTAGACCAGGCGCCCCAAGGTCCCCTGCCCACTCCAGCATGCCCCCTGGTCAGTAAATATCCGGGATGTTGGCTGGCTCCCAAGCTCTGCTGGGAGGGTGCTGCGGGATCTCAGGGGCTTCTCTCCTGGCCAGCATGGAGAAGGAGAAGGCGGAGATCGAGCGGATGCGGAACCTGACGGAGGAGGAGCGCCGCGCTGAGCTGCGGGCCAACGGCAAGGTCATCACCAACAAGGCGGTGAAGGGCAAATACAAGTTCCTGCAGAAGTACTACCACCGTGGGGCCTTCTTCATGGTGAGCATGGCTATGGCAGGGGCTTGAGTGACACCATGGGGACATCAGCTCCCTGCAGGGACCCTGGGGGCATCCTGGGACAGGAGCTGGCCCACGGAGGTAGCACGGGGCTGGGGTGACTGAGGGGATCTGACCTCAGCCAGCTCTTCTGGCAGTGGGTGAGTGGTGACACCAGTGCGGGTGGCAGAAGGTGAGCAGTGAGAGATGGTGTCAAGCAGCTGAGCTGTCCCCACGCTGCCATTCAGGCTGACAGACCACCTTGGAACCGAGCCAGCTCCACCTGGGCCACAGCCAGGTTCTGGGGGAGGGCACGTGAGGGGTGGCTACCAGAAGGGCTGTGAGGGTGGCCACAGAGGCAGGCCTGGCACAGCAGCCGTTCAGCTTCTGGTGGCTCTGCTCCACCTCTGCTGACGCTGGCACATGTGGAGGCTGAGCAGGTGTGTCCTCTCCTGCAGGACGAGGATGAGGAGGTCTACAAGAGGGACTTCAGTGCTCCAACCCTCGAGGACCACTTCAACAAGACCATCCTGCCCAAAGTCATGCAGGTGGGTGTGCAGGCCGGAGGGCAGGGGCTGGTGCTGGGTGGGGGTCGCGGTGAGCCGCCCGTCCCTGGATGCCACTCAGGGGCTCTCCTGCTCCCCAGGTCAAGAACTTCGGGCGCTCGGGGCGGACCAAGTACACGCACTTGGTGGACCAGGACACCACGTCCTTCGACTCGGCCTGGGGCCAGGAGAGCGCCCAGAACACCAAGTTCTTCAAGCAGAAAGCCGCTGGTGTGCGGGACGTCTTCGAGAGGCCCTCAGCCAAGAAGCGGAAAACCACCTAAGGGAGGGGGCAGGAGGCTGCGGCCAGTGGCACGCTGCAGCTGGTGGCACGTCCCTGCCGCGTGCCAGGAGCCTGCGCAGGGACAAAGATACACAGACTGTGCCAGGACTTGTGTGGTGACCAGCCCTTGCTCTGCCCCACGCCACGCAGTGGAGACCTGGTGGGCTCCCAGCCCTGGGGCCACGCAGGACGATGGCTGGTCTGTGCCAGCTGTGCCTGGGGCCATGCTGCTGTCCACTGGCAGCCATCCCTTGGCGGGGCCCTGCGGGAGTGCAGCAATACCCCCAGCTCCACCACACCTACTCCGAACTCATGGACTTTTGTACCTGTCTGGTCCACAGCCTTTCCTTGTTGCTTCCCCGAGTCCAGTTTGGGCCCTTCCTGGTGTGGAACGATGATGCCACCATCTCTCCCTGGGCGGTAGGGCCTGGCTTTTCTACTGGGGCAGCAGGTTGATTAAAATGGTCTTTTTCTTACATGTTTGGGCCATGTTTGTGGAATGGGCACCTTCCTACAAGCCAGAGGGGGCTGGCACAGCCGGGGAGGCACCATGCGGGCCTGAGCAGAGGGGTGAGAGGGGCTGTGCCTGGCCTATGGCCACCACCACACCGGGCTCATCGTCAGCCCCCCAAGCCAGGAGGAGTGAGGCTCCTGCTGCCACCTCCGCAATGTGACCCGGGGCACCACACAGACCACACCGAGAGCCCAGGTCCCACCGGTGCCTTTATTGGGCGAGGCCCCGCGCCCATCCGGCGGGCACAGCCCTCAGTTGGTGAGGGCGATCAGCGCCTCCACCACGTTGCCCATGTGCTCCCGCAGGCTCCGCTCTGCTGCCGCCCGCGAGATCTCCATCTCCGTCATCTGTGGGAACAGCGCGGGATGGGAAGGGAAGGGATGGGATGGGGGTTACGGGGCATCCGTCGAGCACCCGGCCGCGTCTCTGGGACGTGCCGCCGCCCTCCCGGTACCCGCCCCACTCACGATCAGCTCCAGGTCCTCCTTCTTGATGGTCACTTTGGCCAGTTCCTTCTCCCTGCGGCGAGAGACGGACGGACCCCAGTGATCACCGGGCCCCACTCCGGTCCCCGTTCTGCGGGGCGGGAGCGGCAGCAGCGCCGGCTCCCGGGGAAGGGCCGGTGCCTTGGGGCCGGTACGCATTCCGGGGGGGGGGGGGTCCGGTGCGGAGCGGGCCGGTGCCCCCCGAGACCCGAGCGAGCCCCGGTTACCTCTCCTGCTTCGCCTTCTGCTCCCGCGACCGCCGGTCTCCGATCACCGACATGGCCTGTGGGGACGAGCACAGTCACCGCGCCGCGGGGCCCCGCGGCGGCCGTGCAGACGCGGTGCCGGGGGCCCGGTGCCGGTGCCGTACCGTCTCCAGGTTGGAGCTCTGGATCTCCTTCTCCTCCGCGTAGTCGGTGACTCGTTCCAGATCCGCCGCCCCGCTGTCGTGTTTCCGCGGCTTCTCGGCCGCGCGCCCGCCCGCCCCATCGCCGCCGCCGCCGGAACCGTTCGGCTCCGTCTCCAGCTCCAGCTCCACGTCGCCCTCCGCCGCCATCGCCCC
>WTSP01013559.1:21631-41058 GCA_025331215.1 Actenoides lindsayi | reverse complement strand
AAAAAGAAAAAGAAAAAGAAAAAGAAAAAGAAAAAGAAAAAGAAAAAGAAAAAGAAAAAGAAAAAGAAAAAGGAAAAAAATCTTATATAGTTGCTTTATTTGGAACTGAGACTTACCATAAACCTGTTTCAAAAGTATCCTCTTCTAGGACAGTAAACAAATGTTTCCCAGACCCTTGTATATCATGACAAGTAGAAGTGTCTCACTGTCCTCTGCTGTCAAATCCAAGATAAACAAAAGTCTCAGACTACTTTTCGTAGGTGTCTAAAACCAATTCACATTCAGCTATATCTGCATTTATTGCAGGGTTTATTCTGTGCGCAGAACATTTCCCTTAGCAAACTTTGTTTCTCTGGATTACACTTAGCAACTGTCCTGTGAGTCCTTATTCCGCCTTTTCTCTACACACTCCCAAGCTGGCTTCCAGAGATACTAGCAGACTTTGTCTGACCTTGGTGCGAAGTTCATGTTTCTTACCCAGGACCTTTCTGCTGAGATGGGCTTCTTATGCTAAGAGAAGCTCAGATCATTTTTCCCTGACAGTTTTATGTCAGACACAGCTATTTCATCAAAGTAAGATTAAAAAATAATGAAATATTTCACTCTGTCTCCATGGAGAAGAGTTTTTCCATGAGGACAACTATAGCTAGAGAAGGAAACCAGAACAGAACTTTAAAAATTCACTCTAATTTAGTTTTGTTTGGTTTTTTTTTTTTTTTTTTTCTTTGCTTTGACATGATTTCTTGGTAGGTAAACAGCAGTTCCAGCATTGTGCATGGTGTCACAACGTGGCATGCTGATAGCTGTAGTGCACAAAACGATATGCCATACCATACTGTGAAATAATTTAAGCAGGAAAGTCTTGTACTAACATGCTTGTTGTTGACGGAAAATCTCATTTTTCTACATCAAAAAATCTCTTGTTTGTGTAGGAATTAAGCTGCGACACTTTGAACAAGAAAAGGAGTATGTGGGTTGTGTACTAATTAGGGAAATAGCTGCACTTTATATTCCAGGGAAATAGAAGTATACCTGATTGATGGAGAGACACAGAAAAGCCTGTGGCAGATCCAGGCTGAGCATCTTTGGTGGATTCCTGTACTCTGCTTTATATGATGATTCTTCCTGCAGCTCAAGGGAAGGATTTGGAGCCCTTCCACTGTTCAGAAAATAAATAGGAGTACAATTCTCCAGTGCATTGATTTACACACTCACTGCAGATGGGGAAAATCAGCTTTTCTTACTTTGGAATTTTTAATGCATCATGCATTCAATTCTCACATTATAAAAGGAAATAAGTATTCTTGAAGAAGGTGGGAGCATCCCTGGGTGAGACCACTCCAAGGCATATGGGACCCAGTGATTTTTATGCTTATCTCTGTGCAGAAAAAAGCAGAAGAGCTAAAGTTTGCTCACTATAACCCTGTCTTTAAGAAACTTCAGTGTGAGGTTGTGGAAACATGTCTGAATCTAATCAGGAAGCTGGGGATGTGAATGTTGTAATCCTTGTCTACAATGCACATAAGGAGCACTCCCAACTCTCCCTCAGAGAAAAGTAACCATAACTGTAGTGTCCAGGGCTATGATCCTGTCAGTTAACGCTGATTCAGAAATGTTCCTGGATCCTGGGTTTGGTGGTGTAGAGGATGGGAAGGTCTAACACCTGGATTTCCCTTTAAAAACCTGCTGAGTAATTCCCTTGGGGACAACATGGGTTGTAAGGATTACAAGGACAAGGAGGTTGTCAGCTACAGAAGTTGTAAGCCAGCTGTCAGAGGGCTTTTTGAATTGCTGTTGCATTTAAATGTCACCTAAATTCTTTGCAGGGTACCAACGTCTCTTCTTGGCTCATCTTGCATCAGTTTGCAGGCTCTTGTTCTTCTGGAAAAGTAAGAAAACTGCAATGATAACTGTATGTATATTTTTTTCCAGCTGCCATTCCCTCTAATACCAGATACTTCTTAATAATTCAGGATTTAGATCCTCCCCAGTACATTGTGCCTGGAAGAGCCATGTCGGGCTGAATGGTCTGAATGGAGTCTCAAGGAGCTGATACTGTGGTATCATCACACACTTCCAAACAGCTACTTACCACTATTTCTCTACAGAGAGTGCTTTGCACAGAGTAAGGCTGCTGACCTCTGCACCCCATGAGGGTAGGTAAAAAGGCAATGCCGAAAGCCCCACAGACTACAGAATAAGCTATGAATATCACTTGGAAAACCCAATGAATCTGCTCAGGAGGCTATTTCTCTGTTCAGTTAAGGATTTTCAAATGAGATAGATACTGTGGTTAACTCCCTGCCATCTCAGTTGTGGTATGGTCTGCAATGAAGAGAAGGATGCAGTTGGCCGTGCAAGAGGAGAAGCTTGTGTGACTTGAGTGCATCTTTGGAGCTTGTAAAACAATGTGGCTTCTTCAAACATGGGGCCCCAATTGGGACTGCATCCCCCAGCTCTATGGATGAATGGTCCCAGAACCACACCATTGCAGGAGATACCCTCTGAAGATAGAAGCTTGCAAAGGAAGAGTTGTGCAAGTGCCCTGCTGCATGGGCAGGATTTCACCATTCTGGGAAACGCCACAGCTGACATTCTGTCACTTGGGCTGGAGCTTCATCACATTTTATATAGCAGTCCCTCCATGCTGTCTCTCCCTCCTGATATACTGAGGCCCCTATCTCTTTTTTCCCTGTTATGCTTTTTAAGGGCTGTAAGGGAACAATTCCCCAGCCTGCTAAAGTAAACAAGTATGTCTCCTGGATTGTAAAAATGCTGACTCAATTACTGAAACTGTCTGAAAACCTTAAACAGATCTTTTAAAATACATTGCCAGATCTGTTTAGGAAGAAGTAAGGGAAAGCAAATTTTTACTTGCAGTCAGCCCAGTGAGAAAATGCCTTCCCACACAAACCTTCCCATCTCTCTTTCCCTCCTGATCCTTCTCTCTCTCAGATTGTAGGAACTAGCAACCTGAGCAGCCAGAAACTATGGTAGTGACTTCCACCCACACACCTCATTAGGCCTTTAACATATTTTCCTTTGCCTTTCTCCAACACTACTAAGTGGCACAACTGTGAAGTTGCCCTTTCACATTATAATTGAAAGTAGTCAGTGGTTTTTATGCTCTCTAATTTGGCAATTATATGATCTGTCACTTACTAGACACTGGTCTGTCTGGTCGTTTTGAGTTTTGGGTCTGTCCAGTAATCATTAATCATGAAGGAGTCCTCAACAGCCCTTATGCCTCTGTCCAAAGAATCCCTTTATTTCTACAACCTTATTTTTTCCTTTCACTTCTTAGGTATGAATGGAGAAACTATGACTTGTTCAGTGGAAACATTGATATGACATCCTGGTATGAGCTCAGAAGATCTGTTTCTATATTTTACCCCCTGTTAATGCCACTGAAACCTTGCAGCTGCCCGCTTGTCATTATCCTGAATTTGCCTCTATGGTGTTTTCAAGCTATCTGATGCTGCTGCTTACATAGCAGTTTTGGGGAATACTACAAGAAAGCTTGATTGAGAGTTAGCAACTTGATTCCACTGAATTTTACCAATATTTGAGTGCTGACTAGTCCTTTCAATGTCCTTCATTCCTAACTGCATATTAACTCCAGCCATTTTGCTGTTCTGGCCAAGAAGGCCAATGGTATTCTGGGGTGCATTAAAAAGAGTGTATCCAGCAGGTTGAGGGAGGTTCTTCTCCCCCTCTGCCTTAGTGAGGCCATTATCTGGAGTACTGTGTTCAGTTCTGGGCTCTCCAGTTCAAGAGATAGGAAACTACTGGAAACACTCCAGTGGAGAGCCACAAAGAAGCTGAGGGGACTTACGTATCTTTCTGATGAGGAAAGGGTGAGACACCTAGTCCTTTTTAACCTGGAGAAGAGTGAGAAGGAATATGATCAATGCTTATAAATATCTAAAGGGCCAGTGTCAAGAAGATGGGGCCAGATTCTTTCAGTGTTGCCCAGTGGACACACACTGGAACAAAGGAAGTTGCATTTTGACATGAGAAAAAATATCTTCCTGTGATAGCAATGGAGACCTGGACCAGGCTGCCCAGAGATGTTGTGGAGTCTCCTTCTCTGGAGAGATTCCAAAACCATCTGGACAACGTGATCATGTGCAACTGGCTCTGAGTGACTCAGCTGGACCAGATGATGATCTCCAGAGGTCCTCTCCAACCCCTATCATTCTGTGATTCTATGATTTTAGGCTGTATTCTCATTTTGTGGAGTTAATTTTCTTTACACACCTTTTCTAAAGACTGGTCTCATTGGCTAAACAAAGACTTTGAAATCAGATTTCCCAGCTCTTTATGACATTTTAATTTGCTCTGTGAAGTAGAATGCATCACTAACCTATTCTTCAGAAAGATAAAACTCTTTCTTACTTTACTGGTGAGATGATGTTCAGTTGATAGTGATTTGGGATAATGAATACAAAGAAAATGAGATACATACCATTAGGAACCTAAGGAGTTAAAGGAGTTAAGGAATTAAACACTTAAGGAGTTAGTTAAACATATATAATTGAAACTTACCTTGGCAGGTATTGCATAAATACTGGACTTAGGAAAAAGTAATTTACATAGCAAGAAAAGATTGAAAGGGTTAAAAATCTGTGAAACTCCCACAAGAGCAAGTGCTGTGATAATGCTAATGTTTGTTCTTGGGACTGGGACTATAGATGTTGTGATAGCTGTGTAGCCATTACTGCATAAATAGCAGTAAGAATATATGCATATATTTATTTATGAAAGATAGTGTAGCTTTTTTAAAAAACACAGGCACATTTTTGTATTTTCCAGAAAAAGTGAAAACACAGAAGGATCAAGGCATAAGGGCTAACACAGCAGTATGGAGTGTAGGAGAGTACAGTTCCCTTATGTAGCTGCCTAGCATCCTACCCTGATAACGTGGTGAGCTAGATTAATTTGCTGAACTTCTGCTCCTACAGATGGATGGAACAACTTGAGGATGGCTTAAAAGTAGTTATTACAGTGATGAAACCTAAGCCTTCCTTGTAAATCTTGCCCTAGTTTTCTTTGTTCAACAGTTCCCAGCCTCTACTATATGTCAAATATTGTTGAGGGTTTCTCCAAGGCATTTTGAAGGTAAAGATACAAGTGCTGCCTCAAAGAGACTTTGTTCTGTGAGCACGAGTGCCCAACTGATTTCAGCTCTATTCAGGAAAGCAGAATATATGTTCTGGTAGGCAAGCAGAAAACCATCAAAGGTACTTTATTGCATTGTCCGATCTCCTTCTAATCTGTCCATACCACTAGGATATGAATTCTGACATTTGCACAAGTCAGATGCAGTACTGTTGTTGTTGCTTCAAGGGTTTCTTTCTTTCATAGCTGAAACCCCATCTGTTTCAATCTGACTAGGAAGCATAAGAGATCCCAACACTCTTCCGTTATCTTTCCTGACACCGTTGATCAGATAGTAAAATAATAAAGTGTCTGATTTTCTTTAAATCTTCTTTTAATTATACAGATGCGAATGGAAAAACCTTCTTCTGTTTGCTGCAAGGCAGAGTAATTGATGCCCATCTGCAGGTTTATGCAAACTGAGGAACTGCAGCTCTCATGCTGCTCAAGTATAATTGAACAAGGTGGAGCTTCTTCAATTGTAAACATGCATAGAAACTCTAAAATCTCCCCCTACTTGCAATGCTTTTACTTTGTAGTGGTAAAACAAAACTGTGGTGTTTGCAAACTGTTCTAACAACCTCTACAGAGCTTCAGAAAGCAACAAGGGATGCGGAAGGGCAGGTACTTGAGGAGATGTCAACAAATCAGAGGCTACATACATGACCAGAATGTTAATCTGTAGTTTCAGCTTCTGTGTTAATTGGTGCTGGCAAAGCACAGCCCCAGTGCAATTAACTTTTCTGCAGTGGAAGAGGAAATCTTTAAACCTCATAAGTGTTCTGCCATGCAACTCCTAAAGGTATTCAGTTATTGCAACAAAGTCGTATAGCTAACAATGCCAAGTGATATATAGAGGTCTTGAAAGTGACAACAGGGAAATCAAGCATTGGTATGTTGAGTTATACAGGTTACTGCAATCTTCAATTTACAAAGTATGCATATCTAATGACTTTGGTGAGATTTAGTTGTCTTCTCATGATCTTCAATGGATTTTGAATAAAAACTTAAATGAAGGAAAGGGGATGAAGACAATCTGAGAGCTAGAACACCTCTACTATGAGGACAGGATGAGTTGAAGATGTTCAGTCTGGAGAAGAGAAGGCTCTGGAGAGACCTCCTTGAAGCCTTATGGTATCTGAACAGGGCCTACAAGAAAGCCGGGGAGGGACTTTTTACAAGGGCTTATAGTGACCATGTCTTCAATCTGGAAGATGGCAGATTTAGATTATAAATTAGGACGAAGTTCTTCACTCTGAGGGTTGTAGGACACTGGACCAGGTTGTCCAGGGAATCTGTGGATGTCACATCTCTGGAAGTGTTCAAATCCAGTCTGGAAGGGACTTTGAGCAACCTATTCTAGTGAGAGGTATCACTGCTCATGGCAGGGCTGTTGGAACTATATGACCTTTCAAGGTCCCTACCAATCTAAACCTTTCTGTGATTCTATGGAATTGCGTACAAATAAGAATGCTTCAGAATTCTTTCCTTCTAATGCAAAAGTAGGATATTTTTTATAAAGATGTAAGGCAACAAAATTGGAAAATAAAGGGAGAGAAAAACTATTTTTTATCTTCTTCATTTACTTGTAAAATTGAGGTGTACAACAGGCTATCCAAGACAAAATCTTATAGACATGCAAGTCAATAAATAAGGACAATCAGAGACTAAACAGAGCCTGCGAAGGGAATGACAGACAGAAGAAAGCCACTCACATATATTGGCTATTTGTAATTATCTTGTGTAGATTTTCATAATTATCTGTCCCTGGACAATGTCAGAGCAGACTTAATGAAGATGAAAAGGCTACAGTTCAGCTGGATACAGATGCAATTATTTAAAGCTGTATGACAGGAACAGACTGTTAGAAAAAATTGAAGTTGAAGAACTGGAACTACAGTTCCTCAGATTATGCAGAAAATGTTTCACTTTCTCCTGTTGGAAGCAGAGCTCATGTCCAGGTGTTTGTGGCTCTTATCTGAACCTGATGTTTGAGGATGACCCAGTGTGAGTTACTGCACCTGTGCAACTCTATTATGGCAATTGCACATAAATATTAACATAAATCAAATAAAAAAGTCACAAAATGATTTGCAACTTCTCATCTGTCTGTGTAATAACATTAGTAGAAGTGGAAATTAAGATGGGTAGGAATTCCTTTTGAAGTTGTACTCTTTATTATTATTCTGCATATTATCACAGCCTTTATCTCTTCTGGTGATAGTCCATGAGCTCACTATTGTAGATATAGTATGAATATAGATTTTAAAGTCTACCCTTCTCTCTAAAAACACATGATTGCTCCTTCCTCATGGAAGGCCAGTGAGCGAGGGAATATGAATCACTCCAAATGAACCATCATCCCTGAACATGTTACCACAGAGTTCTGAATCAAGGAGCTAGACTTTCAAAAATCCCTGTAGCCATTAGGAGGTTTTGCAAGATCATATCTAAACCCCAAAAAAGTCAATGGAAAGAGGAGTAAGCCCAGAAAGCACTTTCCTTACAGGAAAGATGGCCAAGTGGTTTATACTGTGTGCGACAAACTCAGAAAGGTGTTGATGGAACTGCTTCGAAGACCATCAGTAGACATACTGGCAATGAAAGGCGTCTCCTTTGCTGGAAGCCTGAAACATCCCTGCTAAGATCAGCAGAAAACTCCTCGATGTGGGAGCAGCTGGCAGGACAAAGAAACCTTGACATGTACATGACAAAGAAACTAATAATAAACTGACCTTCCAGGAAGGTCCTTACTAAAGTCTAGATAAACAACATCAACTGCCTCATCCACTGGGTGGGCCATCTTGTCGTAGAAGGAGATCAGTTTTGTCAAGCAAGACCTGCCTTTCATAAACCCACGCAAGACTGGGCCTGATCCCCTGCTTGTCCTGTACATGCTGCACCATGACACTCAAGATGATCTGCTCCATAACCTTCTCTGGCATGGAGGTCAGACTGACAGGCCTGTAGTTTCCCAGATTCTGCTTCTGGTCCTTCTTATATATGGGTCTCACATTTGCTAACTTCCAGTCAGTTGAGACCTCCCCTGTTAGCCAGAACTGCTGGTAAATGATGGAAAGTGGCCTTCTACAGCTCTCTCAGTACTCTTGGGTGGATCCCATCCAGGCCTCCAGACTTGTGTTCATCTAAGTGGTGCAGGAGGTCACTGACCATTTGCTCTTGGATTTTGGCAGCTTCATTCTGCCCCCTGCCCCTGTCTTCCAGCACTGAGGACTGGACACTCAGAGGACAACTATTCTTACTATTAAAGACTGAGATACAGAAGGCATTCAGTACCTCTGCCTTTTCCTCATTCTTGGTCATGATATTTCCCACTGCATCCAATAAAAAATGGGGATTCTATTCAGTCCTCCTTTTGCTGTTAATGTATTTATAGAAACATTTTTTATTGTCTTTTATGGCAGTAATCAATTTAAGTTCTAGTTGGGCTTTGGCCTTTCTAATTTTCTCCCTGCATAGCCTCATGGAATCTTCATATTCCTACACAGTGTCCTGTCCCTTCTTCCAAAAGCCATAAACTTTCCTGGTCTTTCTGAGTACCAACCAAAGCTCTTTGTTCAGCCAGGCTGGTCTTCCCTGATGGTTTGTGTGACACCACACTGGGACAGCCTGCTCCGGTGCCTTATAGATTTCCCTCTTTAGGAATACCCAGCCTTCCTGGACTCCTTTGCCCTTCAAGATGGCCTCCCAAGGGACTCTTTCAACTAGTCTGCTAAACAGGTCAGAGTCTGCCCTTCAGAAGTCCAAGGTGTGAGTTCTTCTGACCCCAAGAATTGAAAACTCTATCATTTCGTGATCACTATGCCCAAGACAGTCTCCAACCATCACACTACCCACAAGTCCTCCTCTATTCACAAACAACAGGTCCATCAGGGAGACTTCCCTAGCTGGCTCTCCTACCAGCTGTCTTATATTTACAGTCACACACAGAGGCAGAGATTCATAACTATGTATTTGCTTCACCAGCTGGAATTCTGTAATAACTTGTAATATATTTGCTTTACCCTTGTAACAGAAATACTTGCTTTCCTACTGGTAATATTGTAGTGGCTTATAGTATAACATACATATACACAGGCACACACGTATTTTGATGTATATATACATATATATTTTGCTTTATTAGGGTTAGTTTTGTAGTAATTTGTAATAAATTGTCAAAAATCCAGTCTCTGTGTCCTTGTGTACTTATTGCAGAATCTCAAGAACACCATAGTCACAATCTTTACATACTCATGGGCTGGGTGACCGTCATAGATCATGATCTTGGCTGCTACATGTGGTACCAGCAAAGCTGTTATATACAATGCCATTGTCATATAGCAATTTCCACCCGTAGAACTCAGAGCACTTTACAGAAGATGTCATTGCTGCCATCTACATATTTCAGACAGAGAAGCCACAATGCATAACAATGAAGTGACTTGTCTCTACTGACCCTGTCACAGAGATGACAGCAGAGATCTGATCTTAGGAGTCTTAGTCTGGGTATTGAAGACACCATCTAGCTTCAAACAAAATGTGAATTGTCGAAGGAATGGGGGATTCAGGCAGTAGTGAACTGTGTACTATGAGCAAAGAAGTTAGTTTGCAATAATCACTGACCAAATTGTAGCCATCTCCCAAAATAACCTTTGAAAAGTTAAAGCCACTCTCATGTCCATTCAAAGATAATTAAAATAAAATGAACTGCTTCTTGAAGCTTCTGGAAAATTCTAACTATCTTCTTGGATTTTGGCTTTGCAATTCCTGTTATCTTTTAACTTGGCATTTTCCCTTTGACAACAAACATTTTTGATAGAGGTCCTCAGAGATGTTTCATAAAGCCCTTCGTCTTCTCTCGGGTGCATAGTACAGAGGGTGATATCTGGATTGGCTGACCAGCAACATATGTTGTAGATATCCAAGGTGTGACCAATCCATGAAACTCAAACATTGGAAGAGAAAGCAGAGATCTCAAAGAATCATCAACTGCCTAAATGTCCTGTCACTGTTAAAACTTAAATAAAGAGAAAATTGTGGTGTTACATAGCAGTTATGAGTCCAAATTGGTGCCCATACATTGAAGTTCTACAGAAAGCTTTGACCCAGTTGCGAAAGAGTTCTAAATACATCAGGCAGTTGAGGTTATTGATGTCCTTGAACTGAAACAGAGGAAACATTGCAAAGTAGGCAGGCAAATTGAAATCAAGTCTCCTGCTCCCTCATTCACTCTGCTTTTGACTTTTTCAGTCATACGGGTTTGATTTCAATACACCTGGAGGGAAGACCGTTGAACCAGTAAATTTTACTTTAGTTCCAGCTCATCTGTGACTGAAATGGGTTTTGGTTTAGCTCCAATTACCACCCGGCAGAAACTGCTAACCTTGAACTAGTTAGAAATAATTCCTCTTTAAAGATTCATTAAAAAATTAAAAGTCCATATGACAAATGCATCACTAGAGACCACAAATCCCACCAAAAAGGGACTTAAGGCTACTTTTCCCTGGTCTTGTCAGTTCGGCCAATATTTGTGTTCCCAGTTGTGCCAATCATACCACTGCTTAACTTAAGGAAACCACTGAAAATAACTGTATCACAGAAGCAGAAGGACATGGGTATTTCTATACAATGATGTACTGGAGGTTGGCTGAGAGGGAAGCTGTAGCACGCAGCCCTGGTGGGATGCAGGAGAGTTAACAGCAATAACAACGCTGAGTCCTCCATGGCAGAATCACAGATCTTTTTGTGGCCACTGCCTGGTGGTAGTGGCATGGGGATTCAGTTTGGTTCTGGCTTAAGTTTTACCAATAACTGGAATAATTTCTCTAAGTAAGTTCTGATAGGGGAAGAATAAGAGTTTGAATTAGTTTTCACTTTTGGTTTTGCATTCAGTTTTTTTTCTGCCTTGAAGTCCCGCTTGGGGCATTTTATTGGATGAGGAAAAGATCGGACACTTCAGGTTCATGTTGGAGGAAAGAACCTGATTCTAGCTGGCCATTGAGCAGCACTGGAGGTGTTAGGTTTGGCAGCACTTTGAGACAAGTGCTTGAGCACAGCCAGAGACACTATCAGCTCTACTAAGGGGTGTTTTAGTGTCTAACAGATATAAGGATAAAATAAAGAAAAGGGGATGGGAGCTTACCTGCCCCTCATTTCTCCTTCTGGACTGAGGCTTCCTTGGGTTTGTGGGACATTGTTGAGAGGTATCTTTCTGTGCCAGATAGTACAGTGAAATCATTGAGAAAACTAGGCACGGAAACTGAGACACTCGACACCAAGCCATTCAGAGGGGTTTCTGACAGTTTGCTGTGGGTCTATCCTCACATTGCTGCTTGATGCAAGCTGGTTAAGGAGAAAAGGCCTTTCTCACCATGGCTGAGTCCCATGCCATCAGGCTATCCAGCTGCTCCAGGCCAAGTGTCTTAACCACGTGGCATCTCTGCCTCTACTTTTGTTCAGTGCTTTCCTGCATTCTTCCACTTTTCATTTCCAACTTCCACAGCATTGTTTATGGCACTCCTGATGCCAAATAGGATTAAACCTGATAAAGAGAAGCAGATGCATTACATCTGGCAGAAAGCAAAAGATCAGCGTTTGGCACAAGGGTTTATTGTTTGTGACAAGGCTTTGGAATGTAATTAATTTTGCAAAGCCATGCCAATGAATGCCATTCAAGCTCACCAGATGTGCCAGGGAGGGAGATGCCAACTCTTTTTCCAAGAGGACGGCTTGATGCCTGCTGACTCTCATTTGTGCAGCTCCATGGGTGTCGAGTAAAATAATGTCTTTTTGGATGGCAACAAAGAACAGGCTATTCTCTGCAGAGCTACTGCATATGCAATTACAAAAGGGGCTTTTCTCTTGGTGATGGTGTAGTTTTTCTGGGTGAATGTGTTTTCACTTATTTATTTATTTATTTCTGTAGTGTCTTTGTCTACAATCAAATTCTACGCAAAACCTGGATTGGTCTGAAGTCACAATCAGTCAAACACACAGACATAGGCAGACCAAAGAACCTCTACATCCACACAAATAGTTGCATGTGCGGAAGGGGAAACACAGGATAAAATGCAATTTCCTCATAATCTGGCTTTATATGCAATTTTTGCTCAATGGGAAAACTTCTCCAGATGCACATCCTACTTCTGGCAAGGGGGAAAGTGTGATTTTGGTTTCCTTTCTTTCTTTTTTTTTTCTTTTTTTTTTTTTTTTCCATTTTTTTTATTTTGTTTGTTTTTTGGGTTTTTTTGGTTGTTTTTTTGTTTCTTGTTTTTGTGTGTTTTTTGTTGTTTTTGGTTTTGTTTTGGTTTTCTTTTGGTTTTTGTTTTGTCTTTTGTTTTCCCAGTAAACTTCACTACAACACAGACAGAACAAGGCAGGACACAATATGCAATAACAGTCAACTGTTAGTGTTCCATTTTACTGGGATTTAAAGTTTATGTAAAGCTGAGAACAGAGGTGGCAGACTTTTAGTGGGGTAGGTAGTTTATTCCTGTCAAATGATGGCTGCTGTTAGCAGAAAGCTCGTCTTCTGCACTTGGCTTTGGATGTACGTGGAGGAAGGCTGGGGGAACCAGGTCAAGATGAAGTTGGGTGGGAGAAAGAGTCACATACATCAAAAAAAGCTAAAGAGTCCAAGAAACTTAGTCTTCCATAATGTGGAGAAGTTATTTCCAAATAAACTCCATTTTAACACATTAACATAATTTTTATAGCACAGCTGATGCTTCTGGCCTGCCAATTTTCTGCCTCCTGCACACTTCTCCTGCCTTACACTTCTGCACAGCAACTGTGAGCTTCTGCCAAAGGGTTATTCAACCTGAGTGGAGATAGGGAGGCAGCAGGGATGGCAAAGAAGCTCTTCCCTTTCTTTTCTTGTCAGCCCCTACACATCTACTGATGTATACCACAAATCTAGGAGCAGATTTGATGACCATCAGCAGATGGCACTGCATATAGAGGTTTAGGTTTCTTTCTGTCCTTTAATAACAAAATTGTCATTTTGGTCTGGTAATGATTGAGGTTAATTTAGAATCATAGAATCATTAAGATTGTAAGTGACCTTCAAGATCATCAAGTCCAACCATCTACTAAATATCCTCATGACCACTAACCATGTCCTGAAGTGCCACATCTAGACATTTTTTAAACACCTCCAGGGATGGTGATTCCACCACCTCCATGGGCAGCCTGTTCCAACACCTCAACTCTCTCAGTAAAGGAATTTTTCCTAATATCCAACCTAAATCTCCCCTGGCACAATTCACATCCATCTCCTCTTGTCCTATCACTAGTTACCTGGGAGAAGAGACCAACACACACCTCGCTACAACCTCCCTTCAGGTAGTTGTAGAGAGCAGTAAGGGGTCCTCTCAGCATCCTTGTCTGTAGTCTAAACAATCCTAAGTCCCCTGGGTGCTTCGCATAAGACATTTTCTCCAGATACTTTAGAGGATGTTTAAGACAGAGAAATATCTTCAGAACAGCTAACACTGAGAGTGAGAAGAGACAAGACAGTCACAAGGCTGAACAAAACTCCAGTCTCTGGTGACCTGCCCAGGGCTCAGTAAATTAATACATAGCCATAAGACCTTCCCACATAACTCTCTTGCATTACAGTCCTATCCCAAACTCATACTTGCAGTAGTAGGTACATGTCTCCACCTCATTCTTCTCTGCTAGGTTCAAACCTCACCAATTATTATTAGGACATTGAGCAAATAGACAGAAGTTACAGTTTGGGCCACATTAATATTATATAGAGAATGAATCCTTCTCTACAGAACACTCTGTCCAGGATTCAGAAGATAGAAGGGACAGGAAGAAAGCTATTTTCCATCATCAAATGCATGCAAAATGAGCTAAGGACTTTTGTACCTCCTGGAGATGACATGGGAGGACATCCGTTTGATGCCTTTTCGTTTGCATATGATGGTACTTTGGTAATTAAAGATGTTTTCTTTCCTTAAGCATTTTTTCATTCAGCAGAACTGATTGTACCAGTGTGATTCTGCTCCCAGTCTCCCATTGGCCCTGTACAGGCTCTTTCCAGTCCCTGCAAACCCTGCTTCAGCCTCCAGCCAAAAGCTGGCAGCTCTGTATTGTACAAGATGTGTTTTCCCCAGACTGATTTTCAGAGAGGCTTTATCAATTTTAATTAAAATGCTGCCATCTCTCTTGGTGCTTGCTTCTTGGACTACACGTAAACCACAAAACAGATCTCTCTCTTTGCAACGTGCAAGTGTGAAGTCTGATGCCTTGTGATGATGATGATAATAAAAAAAATTATATCTACTCTTTAATTTATGTAATGTCTTGGAGTCTATTTATTTGATCTGGTCACTGTTTATTTGGGATGTCTCTTCTGAAAATGTTAGCATGAGTTGATTTTTGCTGAAGGAGAGAGTCCCATAGAAATTAGTGTCACAATCAGACCTACTCAAAAAAAGCAAGTATCATATTCAAACATACGAACAACAATATCTTCCCTTGCAAATTTCAGATGTCATAAATCTTCATCCATGGTGCTGTCACCATTTTGGGTCCTTAGACTTTGAGTGAAGAGGGGACCAACAGGAGAAATTCAAGAAGAGAGCTGTAAGAATGGCCTGAGGTAGAAACCATGACCTATCAGAAAAGATTGATGCCCACGAGGATGTTAGTTCAGAGAGGAAATTACAAGAAAGAATTGTGAGGACCTTAAAACATGAAAAAAGCAGTTGGAAAGAAGAACAATAAGAAAATGTCCATGTCTACTGAGAACAAGGAATTCAGCCTGGTCTTCAGGTGTAGGAAAGGAGATCTAGCTTGGAGATGAGGGCTGTTAGAACAATGAGACTGTGAGACTCCATTGCTGGAGGTTGTTACAAACTGGTTAGACAAATAGCTGCCATGAATGGTTGAGAAATAGTTGGACCTAACTAAATAACCTTTTGAGACTTCTTCCAATCCATGGCTTTACCCTGCATCCCACCCTGCTTCCTAACCTGATCAGAAGAAGTTGATAGGAATAAAGGCTGCTCATGTGAATGTGCATTGTGTCATGGAAATATTTATTTGTTACACAAGGACATAACCATGAAGCCAGATGAAGACTCATTCTAGCCTATTATCCTACATCTGACAGTGATCAGTAACAGATGTTTTGGGAGAGAATATAAGAATTTGAACAAGTGCTGAGTGGTTGCTTGACTGGTACGTCTTCCTAGATCTTGGCAGATTGCAACTTAGGGATTTTTGAAGGCAGGGGAAACACCCCAGAGTTTGAAACCAGTGTCTTGGCACCATTTGGCACAAAATAATGTAATCACAACAATTAATAAAACAGAATTAATAAAATATCTTTTCTCATGAGATATTTTAAAGATGTTCCGAAATTATTCTACAGAAAAGCAACTAAGGTTTTAAATACATTCCCATTCCCTGTTACTCTTCAGAAACCAGATGGGACCCAGGAAATTTTCTACAGAGGAATGAAAATGTTAAGGAGATCTGGGAAAATGGTACTCAATGTTTAGATATTAAAAATTGTGACTTTCCAACTTTGTTTCTTACACACAGATTTGGATTTTGATAAAGCATTCTGGAAGACTCTTCAACCAGTCAATTTAAAGCCTTTAATGCTGGATTTGAAATGAGCTTAATCTCTTCATCTCACTAAGTCTTCTTGAAGATAGAAGCAGCAGTCACTATGTGTGAAATGCTGGAGAAAAAATGAGGGGCTTCACTCATAGGCATTTAATTTCATTTTATTTTGTGTCTGTATCCTGGTTGTCCTCCAGCTGTCTCATCAGGAGGATGAAGACTTCTCATAGTTACTTCGTCATTTCTGTGAACTCTGCAGAGATTTCTGAAGTCCCTCAATTATTTCAAGTGGCATTATAGAACTGATCTGTGAGCAGCTGAATTAAGCCCAGAGTAAATGTCTCTTCCATTCTTGTCCCTTTGATCATGGGGATCTGTTAGTTCAAGGAAGTTATGAACATAGTAATTTCCATTCACACTAATTGGTTGTAAAAAAATTTCTCCCATATACCTTGTGTATACAAGAGACACTGAAATTATTTCCAGTTTAGGAAATTTAAATTGATGACTCTAATGACACTACTTGACGATCTTAGGTTGCCATCCCTTAGGTAAAATCAGGTCAAAATATCAACTCCATAGTGTAGATACTTTCCCTACCTCTAAGTGTTTGTAGTACAAGGACTGAATAATGATGTTGGGGGTCTCAGTGTCTGAACTCTCCATTGCATCAAACTTTGCTTGGGGAAAGAGACACACAGAGGTGATGTGAACCTGGATGACAAAATGCATTTGTGACAGAGTTGAGGATTCAAGCAAAGTCTTTTACCTCTTAGTCCATTTAGGCCATGGACCATACTGTCTCTCTTCAGATAACAGTTTTTCCATTAAAGAATCATTGAAGGTTTTGAGGAAAGCTATTTTCATGTGCAGTGTTTCTTTGTTGCAAGAACAGCGAGGAAAAGGGGAAAAAAAAAAACCCTCTAAACAATCCTCACCTTCCAGCTAATCTTTACAGTGCCATTTTAGCATTTTATAGTGTATAAACAACACCTTGGTGTTATTGCTCTGCCAGACGGCTGATTACGACAGAAGGCAATAATAGGCCACACATGTGCCAAAGTCCAACTGCTACTTCAGGCTTGGTTTTTATAGAAGGACACATTTTCACATTCTTCTTTATTGACTCCCCCTGCACCCCTCCCTCTATGTGCTGTTAAAGAAATGCCAACATAAAACTGGCTAAAAATAAAGCCAGTTGGGGCATATTTTGTATGTTATTGTAGAATAAATAAAGCTGTCTAAAGAAAGTATGCTATTAACCATGAATCATGGGCAAAACATGGCTCTTACTTGACTAGTGTTGGAAGGTATAAAACATTCTTTAAAAACAACTCTAACCCTATTTTAGGAACTATATATATAGGATTTTATTTTCAGGTACTTCCAGAAAAATAATAAATGCAATATAAAAGGAAATTGATGTTAGAACCTGGGCCTAGAGTTTAATAAAAAAAAAATCCCAAGTTTTTATAGACTGTTTTCTGAGTCTCCATCTGTCTCCTTTTGTCACTCCTGTCCTCTGCTTGCTTTCTGCTCATTAATAATATGACCCTGCTACTGGAACTTGAACCGTCTGTCCAGACTCATACAAGCAGGTAAGAAGCAACAAGTCACATACACAGACTTGCAGAACAAGGGTAACAGAGAAACATGGGTACAGAAATCCAAATATGAAGGGACATTAAATCTGACACGCCTACCCCCACCTTTTATTAACCTCAAAAGGCCACTCTGGTTGGTTTTGACACACTAAGCGTTAATCAGACTGTAGTAGCAGAGACTAGGATGGCTCTGTGAAGATGGGATTGGACTGAGGAGTTTTGCTAAGATGCAATACTGTGTAAATTCCACTGTCTTCCTTTCCAAACTTACCCAGATTCAGGAGCTGCTTAGCTGCTTTCACTGGGGCGAACTAGTAAGTCATGGGAACATGACGTTATTAGTGTTCACCGTGGGTGAATAATTCAGAAGGAACTGTAGAGATTCGTGAGGCAGGTTTCAGCACCAGATTCAGGAAACTAAATTTAAACATTTAAAATTTGTGTGCCATGTAATTAGGTGCCCGACCACTCAAGAGTTGACGGACATGTAGCTAATAAAGTCAGTAGAGTTTAGAGGGTGAGTCAGATGTTACTGGAGACTAATGCTTAGACATTAGTCTTGTCCCTAGTGGTTGGTCAATAATCCAGTGAGCTGCACAGGTTTCCAGGAATCATGTCAGTTGCTCATGCAGGCTGGCATCTTGTGTTATTTTAGAAGCTCTAGGATGCCTTACATGAATTCCAAATGACATTCTAGGAGCTAAAGAAAGTCATTGAAACATACAGCAATACTTTGCAGATATCTACCATACAATAAGACATGTCAAATAGTGCTTGAATCCTATATTTAGTCAACTTAATCACTTGTGACTTCTGGGTATGACACAAATCTTAGATGAATTTCAACGTAGCTATCTCTACAAGTAGACACCAAAACTTGTTTTTCCGATTCTGTACCTGAATCTCACTTCTTATGCATGAAATTAGCTGGGGATCGCAAGGTGGCTCTAATCTAGACAACAAATCCTGTTGAACCAAGCTAACTTTGCATGGAACCAGAAATCAGAAATTGTGATACCAATAAAAGAACAGAAAAAAATAACAGGACAACAAGTTCCAGCCATAGGCCATGATGGTAAGAGGTCAAGGTGCAGCTCTGAATAACTATTTCTTATGTACCATCCAACACAATGTTTGTGCCCTTTCCAACCCAGGGTGAACCCTATTTATGCCCGAGACCCATCACACATCTTCTTCAGACCAAGACCATGATACCAACATAAGAATCCAACATAGCTGACTGCCTTGAAATAATACTGGATACTTAGAGCAGTTTGAGACCTTTTAGAAGAAAAGATCCTAAAGACTGAAACAAGAAGAAGCTTTTTTGAACTGATATTTAGAATAAGTATAATTGTTTCCTCATTGAGTAAAACTTTATTCTAGGATTTTTCTCTTATAGAAAAATACAGAGAAATAAATAGTTCCTCCAAATAAGGTGCTTTTATTCAAACTCTGACAGGCTGTTTCAGCATAATTCTTCAACTGTCTTCGGTTTCAATACTTAGAAAGTTGGTTTTTTATGTACCTTTTCATGGGTACCTTTTTATTCAAAAGGTTATTGTCGTTGAAACGTAGTGCTCAAATTTTCTTGACAGACATCCTGAAATATATGTATGTGATCAGAGATGAAGAGGTAGTGAAAATACTGTGTTTCTAAAGCATGCATGATTACACTAAAACACAGTAATCATATTCTTAAAGGAAAATTTACAGATATTAGATGCACTATGGTAACGAGTATCAAAACAAATATCGACTATGTCTTCATTAATTCTTAAGGTCTTCACAAAAGGGAATAGCCCTTCTTTGTGCAAAGCCCCACTGCTTGTTTTTGTTAAGTTCATAGTTTTCTTGAAAAATCTAGTTTTTGGATGTTAAATTCTTGACTCTTTGCTGATTTACATAGTGATATACATAAATAAAACAAGTACAAATTATGAGGAAATGGAAATCTTCATGAATACTGGAGGTGGATATTTTTCTTATTGCTAATTTGTACCATTTCACTGTCATATCAGATACAAAGGAGTTTGCTTAGGTTTTGGGGGGTTTTTTGGAGGTTGGGTTTTTTTG
>WTSP01013559.1:0-13017 GCA_025331215.1 Actenoides lindsayi | reverse complement strand
CCCAGGGAACTGGATCAGGCCTGTCAGCTTGACCTTAGGGTCAGGGAAGATTATGGAGAGGTTCATCTTGAGTGTGCTCACTTAGCACATTAATGACAACCAGGGGATCAGGCCCAGCCAGCATGGGTTCAGGAAGAGCAGGTCCTGCTTGACCAACCTGATGTCCTTCTATGACCAGGTGACCCACCTAATGGATGAGGGAAAGGCTGTGGATGTGTCTACCTGGACTTTGACACCTTCTCCCACATCATTCTGCTGGACAAGTTGGCAGCTCATGGCTTGGATGGATGTACTGTTCACCAGGTTAAACCTGGCTGGGTGGCCGGGCCTGGAGACTTGTGGTGAATGGAGCAAAATCCTGTTGGCAGCTGGTCACAATTGGTGTTCCCCAGGGCCCAGTTTTGGGGCCGGTCTTGTTCAATACCTTTATTGATGATCTGGACAAGGGAATTGAGTGCTTACTCAATGAGTTTGCAGATGACACCAACTTGAGTGGGAGTGTCAATCTGCTTGAGGGTAGGATGGCTCTGCAGAGGGATCTGGACAGACTGGATCAATGGGCTGAGGCCAATCGTATGAGGTTCAACAAAGCCAAATGCTGGGTCCCACACTTCAGTCATGACAACCCCAGGCAACACTACAGGCTCAGGGCAGAGTGGATAGGAAGTTGACTGGCAGGAAGGAACCTGGGAGTCCTGGTGGATGGATGGCTGCACATGAGCCAGTGGGGTATCCAGGTGGCCGAGAAGGCCAACAGCACCCTGGCCTGTATCAAAAACAGTGTGTCCGGCTGGAGTAGGGAAGTGATCGTGCCTCTGTACTTGGCACTGGTGAGGCTGCAGCTTGAGCACTGGGATTGTTTAGCCTCGAGGAGGCTGAGAGGAGACCTTATTGCTCTCTACAACTACCTGAATGGATGTTGTAGTGGGGTGGGTGTTGGTCTCTTCTCCCAGGTAACCAGTGACAAGACGAGAGGAAATGGGCTTAAGTTACACCAGGGGAGGTTTAGGTTGGATATTAGGAAAAATTTATTTACTGAGAGAGTGGTGAGGTATTGGAACAGGCTGCCCATGGAGGTGGTGGAATCACCATCCCTGGAGGTGTTTAAAAAACGTCTAGATGTGCCACTTCAGTACATGGTTTAGTGTTCCTGATAATATTTAGTAGAAGGCTGGACTTGATCTTGGAGGTCTTTTCCCAACTTTACTGATTCTATGATGTTATGACTCTCTTTTGTAAGGAGGTACTCTCCCTTTAAGACCCACCCTGGGAGTTTCATGAGAAGCTTATATCACATGGTCACCCAGTTTTAAATCTTTGTGCGACACACTTGCAATATTGATCTTAGTTTTCCAGACCCCAGCTAGATATACAATAAAGAAAATAATTTTGTAGAGCTGAGCTGAATGGAGGCAAAAGGATATCAAAATGAAAGCAAGGAATTATCCAGCCTGATTTAGAGATGACCCCCTCAGGCTATTGCTCACTAACTGCACTGCAAAGGAACAAAACAATTCCCTTGTTCTTCCTGGAAACTGGTTTTATATTCTTATAACAAACTACTTTTCCAACAATCCAAACACTCTCCTACTGGGAAACATTATCACCTGAAACAAATGTTGTTCCATGCCTGTAAGCCAAACCTTCAAAGGTTTTCATAGGTGACCCTCTAATGGGGTGAAAAGAAAGCTGACAGAGTAAGCAAGAAAGTACTCAACTTCCAGATGAACAATACACAAAAGACATATAAAAGAGGCAGTAACTAAAGACAAAATTAACAAACATAGAACAACTTACTCCAGACAGACAGGGTTATATTCAGGTGTTGTCTACACCAGACAAATCAATTGACTGTAACATCCTTCAACTGTTGGTAGGTGCTCTCGAGTCCAAACAGATTTTCTATAGTCAACTTTTCAGAGGTTATCACTGGTAGTTCTCCATAATTTGTGCATCTGGGAGAGTTCACTCTACTGCTGTGGTAGATAATACATACCCCACTGTTTTACCATCTGCAGTGACAGAGGTAACCCATATCTCATCTATTCTCATTGCCTGGCCTGAAGCCATCTAACCACAACCATGGTGTCATATGTTTTACAGAACCTACCTCGGGAGTCATTGTTTGTTGTTGTTTTTCAATAAGCAGTTTCTGGTACAGAAGTGCGTTTTTTTCCTTATCAGAAATCACCTAGATCCTTCCAGCTGTCCTCTTCTTCATCTCAAAAGGATGAGGAGGTTTGCCAGTTCTATGAGTATATGTCACCTCAGCTGTTCTAAGGAATATTGACAGTTTTTCTCCCAGTGATTGAGAATCAAAGGCTGAAGAGGGGAAAGGCCTGGAGACAAATCTACAAACTTTTGAAAACTTAGGGAAGTTATAATGAAAAAGGTATAGTATCGGAGTGAGACCATCTGTCCTCAATCCTTCCCTGAAAATCCGTGGCTGCTTGAAATCACACCGCTAGTTCAACAGGCAGGCAGCTTGTGATAACTGAAATGTAAGACTGAGAAGTTTGCATGTAACAAGTCCATTTACACAGTGGTTTTTGTTTGGTTGGGGGTTTTTTTTGGTTTTTTTGGTTTGTTTTTTTTTAACCTTACTTAAGTTGCCTCAGTGCATCCAGTCTGCAGTTTTGCAGAATCAGCTCTTCAAGAAATGTTGCTGGTTCTGCCATTTGTATAAGGTACAAATAGAGACTTGTATGTCTTCCTCACTTACGTGTTTTTACAAAGGTTAGAAAATGGACCAGAACACAATGACACACTGTACTGATTCTTCAGCCATGCTTATTTCAATTTTCATAGGTGAGCTGTAGCATAAATAGGACTTAACAGAGATTTTGAATTGCCTCCTAAGACAATGGACATGTACTAAAAAAAAAAAAAAAAAGAAAAAAAATTGACATGTTCATTATTTAATTCTCTTAAATGAAGATCTGATTTTGTTTTCATAATAATTGAGTGGGGCCCATAGCCATTGCCATGTATATTGTAGAATGGCTGGAAATTGAAACATATTTTATTTCGGGCTATTTTCTTAACACTGCCCAAGTATTATCATCATTAAACTCAGATGTGGCTCCAGGGTACTCCCATGTGTGTTGTATGGAAGATATTGTACCCATACATAATCCTGGCGCATAATCCTTTCTTTAACTGCTACTCCTGAAGGTTTGTAGTACTTTCTGTGTAGTTTCTACAGTCAACACAAGCCTAAGAGCATTGTAACTGTCACTTTTTGCATGAGTGGAAAGTGGGAACTGCACCTTTATTTATTTTCATCACTGTCCTCAACATCATTCGGAAGTCCTCTTTGAGCCTTGTCAGGTGTTTACAATAGTAGCTTGCGTTTTCTCAAGAGAAAGGAACAACATGGCATTTCACCATGAGCTCAAGACATCTTCCATAAAATCTTGATATATCAGGTTTGAGCAAGTCCAAACATAAAATAGGGTAGCTTTCCTGTAGTTATTCCTAATTTTAACTTCTTCTGGCAGCCAGGAAGGTGAACAGAAAGTTGTAGCTCATGGGGTTTAATGCAGCCTGTGCTTCAACCATACGCAGTAGCTAGAGTGTTGTAAATTCATACGCTAATCTAACTTCTCCATGTAGACAAGCTGTGAAAGCAAAACCTACTAGGAAAGTATATGTGCATATGGTCACATTGAACTGAGGCCAAACTGGCTGCTTAGCTCTTCAGAAAGCAGAACACTTACAAGACGTTAAGACAAAGTACATCAAAAACATTATACACATACAGGCAGTTCCCTAGTTAGCACTATGGGTACCTGGGCCTGACAGCAAGAGATACTAAGGAACAGCACAGTGATTAAATCTGAATCCACTTTTTAAATTTTTTTTTTTTAAATTTGGAACTTCATAGTGATGAGAGAGGAACTGACCTGTTTTGATTTTGATCCAGAGTAAGTTTCTGTGACGTTAAAACAGTAGTTCTGCACCCAGGTAATAAATACAGTGATAGGAAAGACTCAATCAAACAAAAATAATTTTCTTTGTGACATGCTTCAGCCTTTTTGTTGCTGCTGCAATAATATGAGTACTCCACAGAGATGCTACAGGGTCTTTGTAGGAGTAATTAATTCACAGTATCCCTAGGAAGAGACAGCTGTTATACCTGAAACTCCTTGGTCTTCCAATGTACCTTGATTTCAGGCTTTTTGTATAAGAGAAAACTTGTCACATACATTTGTGGTCAACTTGAGTTCAGGTCCTCCTCTGGGGAAAAACAAAAAGATCATTTCGTCAGTATGGGTTTCCAGGAGTGCTTGAACCTACACATTTCATCATCAAGCAGTTTTCTAAAATCTGGAGGGACCAAATGACTTCCACATCAGTTATTCTTATTGGGAAGGGATGAGTTTCAACTGTACCAAAATCAGAGTGAAATTTATGGGGAAAAAATATATCTTCCAGATATACACTTTCCATCTGTTTCTTTTGCTCAGCAGTTAGTCTCAGGTAGCCTCACTAAAAGGGAGAGCAATTTCATTCACGCACAATATATACCATTCTGCAGAGTTACAGCGACTCAAGGGAAATTTTTCAGGAATGCAGGAGGAAAAGCAGTAAACAACACTTGCCAAAAGATCACTGATTGCTGTACTTTTCTGTTTCTCCCTCTAATGATGACCATGGGTCAGAGTTCTCTAGTGTTCAGACAGAAAATCAGGTTTTGGCACAAGGGTCAGTCTTGTTTCTGTTATTTTTAGAAATCTGTCCTTGACTTTACTGTGTAAAATACAATATAGTAGCTTGGTTCAGAGCAGTTACTGTAGGAGAACACAAGGACAAACAACCTGCTCTTGCTGAAAGAATAGCTCTTGAAAAATAGTATCTCACCTTCTGCTGCTTCACTTTTTTTCTTTACCACTTGTCACTGCCACTGTAGAATTTCAGTTGAAGAAGTTCATAAATTATCAATGGCAGTGAAATCAGGCCAGGTAGCACAGATCACCTTTTTTTTTTTTTTTTTTTTTCCTCAGGGTATCCAAACTACACAGTCTGTGAACGTGTCCCAGACTCCGAGTCAATGAAACAGCATTCATTTTCACCCACAGGGTTATGCACGTCTTCTAGCATCCTTTCAAGGTAGCTCTTAGACAGCAACAGTTCATTCTGGCTGTCAAAGCACACTTCAAATCCTGATCACTGAAACACCTCCTTTTGTATATTAATGCAAACTACTCATATCTCCCTGTTTGCTTAGACCCTAAATTTGTATTTATTTACTTTAACACAGTCAGAAGGTGCTGGTTTTCTTGGGCTTTGGATTGTAGTGTATTGGTCTGTGCATTTTGCTTACACAAATGCAGTTTCCAGAAGCCTTCTGAGAGGCGTAAGGGACAGTACTGTGATGCCAGGTGCATGCAGAAAAGCTCAGACATGATATGGTGATCTTACACCTCCAGCAGCACAAGCAAGAGGCAGAGAGAGGAGCTGCTTCCAAGGCAGTAACTTGTGGCAGTGAGCAAAAGCCAATCAAACGACATTGCTGCACATGGATATAAAAAATTTATGACTAATTTTTTGCATTGAAACCGGAAATAAGTCAACCATAAGTTGTCCTGTGTTTTTTGTTATTCTGGAAAGCATTGGCAGCAGATAAGAGTGAGTGACGGAAATGAACAGCTCCCCTGGTTACCAAAGTTTAAGCTTACTATTAGTGTTGATAGGGCTTGTAGGCACAGAAACAAACTTAATCTCTAGAGATTTGCAAGCTAACAGGTGAAATCCTGGCTCAGCTGAAATTACAGTGTGTTGTGTTACAGACTATAGAGAAAGAATTTTTCCCACCCTTCATACAGTTGACCACTATTTTCCCTTGATGGGATTGAAACATCCTTCCAAAGGTTACTTGTAAAGGGCCAGACATCCTGGGAACCAGTGTGATCTCAGCTCAGCATCGCTGAGTTACGCATGTGAGGATTAAACAACGTAAGATGGTAAGAGTTATCACTCATTTCATTCTTCATGTAACATGCTCAGCTACTAAGTGCTGTGATTTCCATTATTCAAGGCTTTTCCTTCATCCAGTATTAAATGTACAAGCTTTGAGACTGTTCTCACACACCCAATTACAATGAAATTGTCTCCAAAATGAGCTGATGAGCTCAGCTGAGATTGCAGCCAGGTGGTGTCATTTGTCCATGTTGTAGCTCTTCAGTCTCATCATAACAGCCATCCCTATTAGCAGTTCCTGTATCTAACCACAGAGTGATTCATGCCACCTTCGCAAAGGTTAGAAGAGCAGGGAGTGGATGGAGAAAGGGAGTGAAGTAGTTTCAAACCACTGGCATTTCTCAAACCAAATAGGCTTGGTCCAGAGAAAAAATATTGCCAACCTCTCCAGCTTGTATATAATTCAGCATGAGTAGATACTAGCCTATGACTCTAGTCAAGATGGATAATTCTGGTTACTAATGGTTTTTCTCCTCAGACTTGCTCTTTTTCAGCTTTAATTAGGCAGCATAAATGGGTGTCTATTTAAAGACAGATGTGTTTCAGGAGTGGACCCTTCAGTGGTTAAGAAGTTCAGCTGTTAGTATACAACTCCCATGAAGCACAGCACTGCTTGGACAGATGAAAGCTAACATCAAAACTTACAGGAATAAATCATTTCACTTCCCATATAATTGTGAAGAAGCTTTCATCCCATTAAACAGTTTAATATTTCAACTCTTTATTCAATTCAGTTCAGGATGAAAGCACGTGTGAAAACAGTGATTCTTGTCTTCCATCACTTACTGAGTTTGTTAACCAAAAGAGGCTCACAGACTTTTTTCATAAAGTTGGAGGAATTAATATTGATTCTGGTGGACTTTCTTCAGATTTAAACTGAGGTAAATGAAAGCAAGTTTTGGCCCAACGGCCAGGAGTCTGATGTGTCTATATAGAAATTAAATATACTTAACATGGTAAAAGACACAGATCACTATCAATGGCGACTGACGCTATTTACTTTTGACATGAGAGTTCTCTCACCAGGAATGGCCAAAGCCAGCAAAACAAAACTTATATTTGTTTCCCGTCCCTTAATGCTGAAGGTCTATTTGGTCAGTGATGGATTTCAGCAGCTCCTGTGACCCCTCACTTCCCACCCTGTGATGTAACATGAACTCCCCCAGCAAGTCCAGTTTTGGATGCATCTCAGAGCTCACAGATTGCCTCATCTTTCTCAAGGCTTGCTGTTCTTTACTCCATCTTCTTCCAATGTGAACAAAAGAAGGCCAGCCCTCAGGAGCCTTGCTCCTGCATTTCTTCCTGTCCTCCAGTCATTCTGACAGTGAGGTGTCACCCCTCCACATCAGTAGCTATTATACTGCAGCTGAATTGAGCTATTTTTTCAGTCCCTGGAGTAAAAAGTTAAACGAAATGATTGAAATGTTTTCTAGGTAGTGGATTTTACATTTCAACACTATCAGACACCCCTTCCCTGGGTGATGGCCTTTTTGTGCAAATCTGAGGAAGAAACACTTTGGGTCAATGGCTATCACAAGATTTGGATATTCTGGTTGACATGAAGAGCTTTCAAGGATGTTTAATGCCTTGAAAAAACAGCAAATATAAAATGAAAACATCGATTTTTCTCATAGCTGAGCAATTTGCTTACATTGTTTATTGTTGAATGGAACTTGTGTCTTCACCTGTGTCATGACATAGCAAGAGCAAGGCTGTTCTGTGATGAGGGACCAGTTGAGAGCAGAAGGCAACCCAATGCAGTCAGTGACCTCACTGCCAGGGGAGTCTCATGGGGTGCCATCATGGCAAGCAGAAGTGACGACCAGTGACAGAGTTTGTCAACAGTCTTGGACATAAAAAGGGGATGAACCATGTCAAGGGTTCATCCAGAGAGTCCCATTGGGACCAAAGAAGAAGGGGCTGGCCCAAGTTTGGAGGCAAGCCACAGCGTTTGCTTGAGAGGTCCATAAAGGAGATGAGCTAACTACAGTGCAGGTCTGAGGTCTACCGAGGAAGAAGGGTTGGAAGCCAGCATTAAGTGGGGGTCCCCTGGGAGCCTGGTCAGCATAATTAAGACTTATTATGGTCCTCAGGTTCCTCACAACCTGTAGCAAAAAGTGGTCATAAAAATACAGGATTTATTTTCCTGGTATTTGTGTAGCACAATCCCGTTGTTGATTTTGTGTAAGCCCAAGCAAGAATCATCATATTTGTTCAGCAACCCACCATTCCTAGGTTATCACACTCAAAGTTCTCAATGATGCCTATCATTAGATGCACTTTTCAATCACATGAAGGCAGATGGTAGAGAATATGGAGTGAAAAGGAAAACTTTTCCACAGGTCCAAAGTGCTACGTTAGTTACTAAAATTCAACAAAAGCTTTACTCAAAGGGATGTTTCTAGCATAGTTACCAGCCTGAGTGAGAAGTCATGTTTTAGTGTTTGGAAGAGACAAGAGAACAGATATGTACAACCTAAGGAACCTGGAGCACACAGGGAATTTACAGTAAGGAAGGTCTGAAGCCATAAATCTGAGGCAGCTACAGAATGCTTTGCCCAGGTCATAGATGCCTCAGCTGACATAAATCAGTGTAACCCTGTTCACTTGAAATATTCAGACAGATGCTCAGGTGAAGTAACTAGGCACAGTTACATTGTAGCTAGTGCAGCCACTCTAATGATATAGATCAGGCTACCCACAGGCTACAGTTACACTGATCAATGTATGGCTGAGCATATGGACTGTAAAATGTAGATGAATGAAACCTAAGTGGTACCAAAGAGATCAAAGATTTCTCAGATGATATTTACACACACACACAAAAAGAAAAAAGAAATAAAAATGAAGAAAAGCCATGCTTTCTGCAGAACCGAGCACCCTTTTCAGCAAAGATACACTGCATGAAATGGAAGAAATTGCAGTTACGTGAAGGAAATAGGCCTGGTCAACAGGCAGAAAGTCACTTGCAATTGAAAGGCGGGAAAAAAAGGTCAAGTCAGAAGCATGGAAGTTACTATAACATGTCTAAAGACTCTTGTTGACTTCTGCAGAGAACTGTATTCATCGGTTGAAGGCACCAGCTTTCTACATATTTGGCATTTGATGCCACCATTTCTCATGTAGATCCTTGCAGCTGTGACTTGCCATCCTAATTTGAGAGTTTCAAAAAATGTTTTGAATGGTATAAGCTCAGCAAGTATCGCTGCTCTGTGCTGTACGTGGATTCACTACTTTCTGAGGAGACACAGGACAATCCCTGACATACCATCCTGAAAAAAGTAAACATGATTTAAGAAGCAGAGGAAATTAAGGCTGTTTTAATAAAGTGCAGAATTAGGTTTTGGACTGTAAAATTGGCAACTAGGTTAGAGAAAGGGAGAAGAAGTATTTGTAGCAGAAACCTGTCAATGTCCTTGGTCATCACTGCTAGAACGTCACCATGCTGTTCCCATAAACTCCAAAATTCACCCTTTCTGTGACTATTTCATAATGTTGATTTGTGGGTTTTTTTTCTGAGAGATTAGTGCTGAGAATATATTTCATGAAGACCTATCTTCTTCCCTGATCTGGCTCAAAATGCCAGAATCTATTATCAACCTCACAGTGTGTTCACAGAAGCTGCCTGATACTTTTAAGTATGTGGAATTTAGTAACAGCTAAGACTTTCCTTCTTTGTAACTCTTACTTTTAACTCTAGGAAATACTAAACAGTTTAATTCAGTAGCTAGGAGAATAATAAACTGTACACTATCAAAGGCACTAGTCCTCCAGGGAAGCATACAGAAATCTGGACAGTTCCTACACCTATCGAAAAACTGTTTTGTCCAAGTGTCTCCAGCTGGTGTTACACACCTTGTACGCTCATAGTTTGTGAATTATTCTATAATTGGTCATACAGTTATTTTTAATACCAATTTTGCCATTTTCTGAAAGTTTTTTTTCTGTTTGTTTTCATTCAGTTTGTTTGTTTGTTTGTTTTAGATCAGAGAGAATAACCAATCTTATTTAAGATACAAATGTGAATGAGGGTCCTGTGGTGGAATTTATGAACCTTATGCATTTCCACATGATGGAAAATGCAGTAATTATATTCATGACTAAGCAATGTTTAATATATCACCCAGGATAAAGAAGGACATGAATGGCAAAAGTGCTGCAAAATGTACTACAGAGAACACCGTTGCAGTAAAACAATGGAGGAAATGAGATGCGTTTTTCTTATTTTTATGAGCTGGAAGGATGGTAAAAAACCCCCACAACAGTGCATGAAATTCATGCCATTTCATAGAACAGTTAACATAATAATTGAGGGGGAAATTGACTGAGTACAATCACTTAAGTACAGGCCAGCACAGAATTTCGTACTGTAGTTGACATCATAATCATATATTATGATGTTATTTCAAATAACTTGAGTCAGCGGTGCTACTTCTTGTGAGGAAATGGAAAAAAAAAATCCTCATTTGCAGAACACAAAAATACTTAATTTATTGCAATTGAAAATGTAACAGGTAACATAGAGGACTGATAAATATATGTATCTATTCATGTCTGCAAAGAAATCTAAATAAGCATCTGTTTAAGGCATGACAAGAAGATACTTAATTAAAAGCATAATACAAAACTACTATAAACTGTTTATTAACACCTCACAGTCAAATTGGAAATCCACAAAAAGTAGAGTTTTACCCTAATATCCTGATATCAATTATGTGAATGGTGGAATAACATATTATTTATAAATTATTGAATCAGAGACAGAAGGGAAAGACTTGAGGTGTTTTGGCGGAAAGAAATTTTATTCAAAATGATTTCTATATGTTAGCAAAATGTTTTGAAAAATAAATAGACTGAAATTCAGTGGAGAGAAATGCAAGATAGTATATTTTGGGAGGCATAAGCAGGTATGGAATTATAAGATGGAAATAATGGGCTTGAAAGTTCTGTAGGACCATGTGAGGAGTTCATTAAAAAACACAAACTGAACACAGGCCAGTGATTTTTGTGCAGATGTGTAGAACAAATGTCATATTAAGATATATAACAAAGAATATACATTGGCTTCTTGCTTTTTTTCAACTTCATGTTATAGCATGAAAACAGAACTAAAAAGGAACATCTTTTAAGGCCAAAGTAGGATCACATGTAAACAGAAAATTTATTTACCTAAAAAAACTGATAAAAAAGCCCATGGACTTTAACACAAATTTTGGTAAGAGAATGCGCATGGGTGAGAACAGAGGAAGTGTACAGGTGTAAATATAAGCATCCATGTGATCTTGAATAGAGTCAGGGAATAAATTAATAAATTTGAGATGTGATCACTTTGGCAAAAGCGTGCTCAAGGCAGAGATATTCTAAACAGTGAATGTTGCTAAGGAACTGAATTCTCATCCCTGCACCAGTCTACCTAACTCACATATTCTTGTTTCACATATTACATCTAAATCAGTTTCTCATAAATTGATCTTTAAGTTAAAACCATGAAGAACATCTGAATTACTTATTGTAATAAGAAGATACTGAGGTTTTTTTGTTTCCCTTCCTCTTTATCTTTCTTTTTTGTTGTTGTTGTTTGTTTGTTTATAGGTTTTTTGGGAGTTGGTTTTGTTGTTTGTTGTTGTTGCTGTAATTTTTTCTATTATTTATTATTATAATTATTATTTATTTATTATTTTATTTTATTTTATTTAATAGAATACCTTGACTTGAGCATCGTTGACATGTAAAAAATGTCAGTATGTGAAGGAAGAATACATGAGGGAGTCATATCCTATGGAGTACTTTTTCTGATTGCCAACTTTTATGTAGGACATAGTGTTGAAATAAAAACCTAACAGCTCTCCTGTGGAAGCTCACTCCGTCTGTTAAAGAAGGCAAGCAGCTATCAGATAAATATCTAAGTCTTTATGGGCAAAGGGCTGAAAGCACAAAGACTACACACTTCATGGAGGATTTTTTTTCAGTTGCTTGGTGATTTTCCTACACATGAAATAAAAAATCAGTATTCTTGGCTGAAAACAGTTTAGAAAGTCAAGTTAGCATTTTAAAGTATTTACCTATCCCTAAATTTGTGTCTTGGCTTCCAACTATGAACTTCAATTTTCAGTGTCCAGTGATGGACTAACTGATGTTAGGGAACAAAAGAATATGTCAAATGGGTATTATGAACAATATTGTGTAAATTTTATGCATAATATAATTGTGCTTCTGGCTCATATGCTACAGCTTCTAGTATGAATGATGGTTATTTTCTTTACTGTCTCTGAAAAATTATACTACTTATTTAGAAGTAGAGTTTTTCAGTTGCCACCACTAAAAAAAATAAGTCTTTGGGAGTCAGGAGTTTGCTTAAAATATCAAAAAATACAGATCTTCTTTTATATGGATTTTGGAATTAGAAATTAAGTGCACTTATGATACATTCTCAAGCTTCTTTACACAAACGCAAACCCACCTTGCCTTGCCTTGTCTTTCTACACATGCCTTTGCCTCTTTCCTTCCTATAGAACCTCTCACACCATCCCATTGCTGCTGGAGCTTAGACTTATAAAATATCTTGTGGTAGTTGACATCACCAAGCTCTTTCTAGATGTTAATGTAGCTCATAGTTTAGTGTGGATTTTGTATCATTTGGGTCCTCAGTTTAAAGATCTCCAAACCAGTTGTCGTGACTTCTTTATCGGACATGAGCAAAAGTTTAGAAAATATATGCTTGACTCTATATGATATGTGGAATTAACAGCAATAGTAATCAAAGTCAGAAGATAAATCATATTTCCAGATGTGCACAATTTCCTACTTGCAAATTCGTCTGCGTGAATATTATATAGCAATATATGGCAGAATGTCATTTGTGGTTCTATATTCTGAACTCTCTGCACAGGTATCTCAGTTCACATTTCCACTTCAGAAAACTAGAATGAAATATTTCCATGTTCCTGAGATCCTTGACATGTAATAATCAAGTAAGTCAAGATTTAGGCTCCTGTTTTCTGTTAGCACGTACAGTAAGAGAAATAAAATGATCCT
>WTSP01013558.1:0-23535 GCA_025331215.1 Actenoides lindsayi | reverse complement strand
GACGTGTAGGCACTGGAACAAGTGATCAGAGCACGCCGAGAAGTAAAGAGGTGCGAGGGAGGGGTGGAGGGGGGGGATGAAGGGGAAACGGGGGGAGGCGTAAGGTGATGGTTTTGTCAAAGGGGGAAAGACAAAGTCAATAAGCAAAAGTTATTTTTCAGGCCTTCTTCAAAGATATTAAAAGTTGAAGTGTTAATGAACCGTGAAAAATGTCACAGTGTCCTTTTTCTTTTGGAAGTTCTTCCTGACTATCCAGTCTGTAGAGGGACACTGGGTGTATCTGGTCCATCACTGCCCTGCTTCTGGCTACTGCCGTGAAGCCGCTGCAGGTGAAGATTGAGTGCTGAAGAGAAGAGGTGGTGCCTGAATCCAGGCCAGGCTGAGGATGCCGATGCTTTGTCAGGTTTATAATCGTCGTCATGACAAAGAGTTTTGTGAGCAACCCTAACCAGCGCCTCCTGTACTGCTGCAGCGCCATGCTCTCCACGTTTGCAGGTGGGATGGAGGTTCTGTAGCTCCTATTTTAGCCGCATCGTGATGAACGTAACCGTTCACCTCTTGGCTTTCTGCGCTGGTTCCTGACGAGGGGCTTTGTGGGGAGTGTTCTGGGAGGGTAATCCCCGTGTAGCAGTGACCACCACTGCCAGGGCTGCTCTGTCTCCCCGGACCTTCAGCTTTGGTGGCACAAGTAGGACAAGACAGGGAGCTAAATACAGGAGCCAGTTCTCACAAAAGTTTTGAGCTTGTGTAGGAAGCGCTGAAACTAGGAGAGATGAAATGAGACCAATTTATTTCCTGTCGGAATTTCTTTTACAGAGGCACTCGGTGCAACCAAGTATCTGATCAAAATTAGCCTGTTGTCATCTTCCTTCCAAATGTAGGCTGCATACATTTAAGAACTGCTGATTCTGACAGGGCAGCATAAGCAGAGGTAGCGATGGCAGCGTCACCTTTATTTATTTACCCTTTACGTGACATGGGTGTGTGGAAACAATGTCTTGTGCAAAAGCAAACCGATTGATTCTTATCCTCTGTCTGGCTTCCTCGTTACTGCGAGATGGGAAGGTCAGTGGCTACTCCTCACTTGCTGGGACAAGGGTTTGTGTGTCTATGTGGTGAACTGGGTCTGGAAACCACTTTGGATGCAGTCTTGTTTCATCCCCTACAAATGACATTTTAACTAAATCATGGCATGAGCATCTCCCACCGTATTTGGAGCTTGGTGCCAGTTTGTGTAACGTTGATAATGTTGCCAGCAGGGGATCAAATCCCTGTTTATACAGTAGCTGTGTATAAGAAAAAGTATAAATTCTTAGAAAATAAACTGTACAACCAGTTCTTTATACACTGAACTTGCGTGTGAGAAGACAAAGTCTTGTGAATTTGGGTTTGTTTGGTTTTTTAAAGTTATTCTGCTTATCATCCAAGATCTGAAGCAAAACCATAAAAATTGTCATAGTCTGGGAATAATTGATTTCAGGATGTTCTTGGAAGTTCTTACTGATGGTGCAGGTTCAGGTTGGTGCCTAGGTGAATTCAGAGAGATTGTCCCTGGTGATCAGTGTCTAGGCTATTCCTGGAGTGGGCAGTAATTACACAGCAATCTCAGTGAGTGTCTCAGCCTGCCTTGCATACCTTGGCTGTAGAGATGGGGAAACTGAGGCATGAGCGTTGGGACACATGATCAGGATGGGCTGGTTTAGGTACAGTCCCTGTTCTCTAGCACTCACTCCATCCTGTTTCTTATCAAGCCTTCCCTGAGCCTTGTCCAAGTCGGAGGTTTTTATGTGCTGGGCTTTCCAAAACGCTACTTCCATGTTGCTTGGAAATATTTCACAGGCTTTTAAAGCACCTTCCTAAAAACTTAAACCTCGTGCCTTGTCTTTTCCTGGAGCAAAGTGTTGAACAGGCAGAGAATGCGGCTGTTCAAGAGGTGCTTAACAGTGGGGTGTGCTTACTGGGATTACAATGCCTGACCTCTGCTAAAGACAGTAGAGGTTAACAAGAGAGAGATGCTAAAGAGTTGGGCATGTTTTGTTTGTAGTGGTGGAACGTAAAAAGTGTGTCTTCTGTAGCAAAAAACCCAACATCTGTGGAGCCAGTGCTGTTTGTGCTTTTCAAGTACAAGAAAACAAACAACCCTTCATCTGTACCGCTCCCCCATTAGTGGTGATATTTATGTTGCTCTACCCATGGGAGTGGCAAAATATTTTTCCCCTGCTGCTTTGATAGTCCAAGATAGAGACAGCTACGCTCTGGTTTTCGGAGGTGCTTCTTCAGATCAGCCAAGCACCACTTCTTTTAAAACCTAAACATGTTTGATTCCTGGAAGCAAAAGTGCTCCGGCAATTGCAGCTTCTTACAGAGGTTGAATCCACTGATGTGTTTTTGCTCAAAATTAGTAAATGCTTTGCTGTGGTTACTGCTTTTCAGGCTGCAGCACTTCTGTGCTGCTGTGAGCTTTGCAGAGTATAAATAATGAGAATCTAGTAATTATCTTTTTAGCAGGGCCTGTTGCAACGGGACAAGGGGTGATGGTTTGAAACTAAGAGAGATTTAGACTGGAGAAAAGAAAGACATTTTTTACTGTGAGGGTGATGAGACCCTGGCCCAGGTTGCCTGGAGAGCTGGTAGAAGCCTCATCCCTGGAAACCTTCCAGGTGAGGTTGGCCGGGGCTCTGAGCAACCTGCTCTAGTTGCAGATGTCCCTGCTCAGTGCAGGGGGGTTGGACTGGATGAGCTTTCAGGGTCCCTTCCAACCCAAACTAGTCTGCGATTCTTGCTCCCTCAGAGCTGGGGCAGCCCTGGACAAGGGAGGCACTGCTGGAGGGTCCCTATCCGGCTGCCCCTGGGATCTACCCCCACAATGTGTTCTACACTCAACAGGAGGGCTTGAAACAGATCTGAGCAGCGGGTGGTGGTGATGCTGGTCACCTGGGACCGTGAGCTTGCACCGACATCATGCAGTGATGGCCCTCCCCAAGCACTAGCAGACATCAATCAAGGACGTTCTACAGGTCATGTTGTGGAGGCTTCTTGCTGAGTAACAGCCCTGCTCTTCCAAGAAGAGTATTTGTGCATCACAGACTCAAATCGATTTACAGCACACTGTTTATTGACAGTATTAGTAATGTACCATCCCAAGACATGATGAGGCCTTGAAAGCTTGCCAGGACCTTGAGAGAAATGCTTGAGTGGCTCATTTGTCCAGAGAGGGATGGAGAGAGGTTTTCCTGCCGTCGCGGTGCCGGAGCGTTCACACTGAAATTTCCACTGTGTATTACCGAGCGCTTGGGGCTGCCCTGAGCCCTGGGGTCTGCTCTGAGCCGAGGGAGACAGGAGGTGCAATGGCAGTGCAGAGTGACAGGCAGCTCTTGCCTTGGCCGACAGAAGCTGAGATGCCCACCAGATTATCAGGAAGGGGCAGCAAGCTGGGTGGCCACCACCCTTAATGCCCTGAGAAATGACACTGTAGGACAGACCAAGAAAGCAGCTGCCAGCTCAACACCACACTTTATTTGTGTGCATCATCGTGATCTGTGGCAACCTTGCATGGATTCCTCTGTGGACTGATCCACCACCCACACGCCTGTTGGCACATGTGTACCTTGCAGGAATAAGTGTAGAGGATGAGATCTGACAACAGCCCGGGCAGCTCACCCCCTGTAGTGGAGCTCTAGGCACTTGGTTAGAATGAACAGACTCAAAGAACCACTTGTATTTTGAAAAGACCATATAAACTTGACCCAAAATAACTTGTTTATCTCATCATCTCACTCAAGGGCTTATTTCCACCGCTAAAATGATGTTTTCTGGGTGTGCACAGGAACCTTGTGGTCTTTACCTGCAGCAAAATGAAAAGAAGAAATGAAAAGAAGAAATGAAAAATCACCTACTAGGTAATAAAGAAACAAGTGAGTTGTATTCACCAGGCTGCAGTCAGCCCCAGAAAGCTCTCAGAGGGCTGGGGATACTTCATGTGTTCCCCGCACAGGCGTAGCCAGGCCCCTGGGCTGGCCAGGGCAGGAGCCATGCTGTGCCTGGGGCAGGATCTGCGCCTGTCCTGCCCTGTGCCCACAGACCCCTCTCTGCTGGGGGATGAGGGCCCACGGTCACCAGCCAGAACGAGAGCTCGGTCACTCAGCCTGAGTACTCTCTTGTTTCCCAGGCTTAAAGAAGGGGGGTTGTTTGGAAGCTGCATGAATAAGCAGTCAAATACTTACAGAGCTGTTTCAGTTGATTTTTTGAAGCACTGAAAATAAAGAAACAGTCTTGTTATCTTTTATATTTCCTGGCCATAAAGATATTTTTACTAGTATCTTGCAAGTTCAGAATGCCTTCTGCTTTAAAATATCTGGTATTTATCTCCTGGTAATTCTAAAGCAGGAGGCAGTTCATAGCACTTCCTAACAGGGGAAAGCAGCACTACAAAATAGCATAGAAAAGGTGGGAAAAACCAAGGCGTTGCAGCAAAATGCTGCTAAATTTCCTAAGAAATGTAGAGCTTTCCATACCTTAAAAATTTTATCTTTTCGAGCTACAATCCCAAAGAGTACTGTGAGTGTAACCACCACGACAGCAGCAATAATGGCCTCCTTGGGAAAAACAGGTTTTTTATCTGTCGAGAGAGAAGAGGTTGAAAATGGGATAGATGAGTACAGTCATATCAAAGAGAACGTTTCACAGGACTGTGGGAAGACATATTTCTTTTCCCATGGCTGTCACTGCTGATTTGAACTGTGCTCTCTCCGCTGTCCACAGACCAACCGCGTGTGTGTTCATCCCCTGGAAAGAAGGGAGCTCAGCCTGTGTTTTAGTGACCTGAAGGTGGAATTGAAACGTCGATCCCTGAAGAAGGTCCCCAGGCTGCTCTTATGCGTGGAAATAAGGGTGTCTGGGCGCACCACTGACACAGGTAACATCACTTTCCTCCCTGTTCTGACAGTGCAGGAACAAGAGGGACCCAGACAGTGGGTGGGACATGGGTGCCTCATGGGTCACCTCACCTAGTGTCACCTGTCTGACACCTGAGCTTCTAGTCCCAGCAAGGCTTTCACCTCCTTGTCATCCACAGGGCTACAGTTATTTCTGAGGGACAACTTCTCTTTCCCTAAGCAGCTCTTTTGGCATGACAGAATACTATGGTCGGAGTAAAAAGCTTCAGGTAAGACCTAAGGTGCTTTAAACCACACCTGAACGTGTCGTGTCAGCGTGGGAAGTGAGACAGTGGGAGGAGTGAGGTCACACTTGCCAAATGCCTTTGCATAACAGGTTGAGCAGGAAAGGCCTTTCCTGGTGCTGTGGTCCCAGGAACAGGTGCAAGGAGAACTCCGTGCTCTCGCTGTGCCTTCAAAAGTTAATGTGGGTAATTTACCACATTCCATTTCTTAATATGAACGGATTGCTATCAATTAGAAAAGAGAATGGAGGGTTATTTGTAAAGCTTATTGTTTGGCAGCAGGCTCGTTACCTTCAACTGTCAGGTGGAAATCCTTTCTTGCCTCTTCTGAAGATTTCACCACACAGGTATAGGTCCCGTTGTCAGATTTCTGTACTTTTTGGATAGAGAGCTGAAAGACCTCGCTGGTCTGGTACAGCTGGTAACGGTTTTGCTGCAGGGTCAAGGTGGCGTTGTTCTTGTACCAAGCTGCTTCGGCCTGAGGGTTGGACTTGGCATCGCAGGTCAGAGTGACATCTGTCTCTTCTTCGACTTGGAGGAACTCTTCTCCAGTCAGCCGGGGAGGAACTGTTCACAGTAATGCAATTCAACAGGTCATGGAAAATGCTGCTGACCATTTAACACAACATCAGCTCCCTTTACGCATCCCTTGGGTGCCTCGTTCGGTGGTGTAACGCGGCATGGTTGCGCAGCCAGGAATTAGCAGGGCAATCAGTGGCAGAGACAGTCACTCCCGTAACTCCTCTGCCCTGACTTGTATCCTTGGGAAGGAATCTAGGTGGAGGCAGGAACATATCCAGAACGTCTTTTACATAAGGGCCCACCCACTCCCTATAAAAAAGGCCATAAGCACCACTGTGGAAAGGGAGTGTCTTACCACGTGAATTATCTCCTCCTAAATGCATTTTTTCATGGTGAAGACAGCGTACAAGGGTGCAAAACACCCTGCCTTCAGCTAGTGCCCAGGCACCGAGGTGCTCAGCCCATTATTTCATCCCACCTCAGCCATTCTGCACAGATATATAGATATAGATATATATATCCACCACTGCAACTCACACAGGACATCCAGAAGCACAGACACCTGCACAGACTTGTCCCGTGCCAGCCTGCATGTGAAGGTGACTCCGTTGTCGGACTCAGTGACTGGAGATATGCAGATGTTACTGACATTCACTTTATTCCCATCCTTCAGATCCACTCTCCCATCTCCTCGGTACCAGAGCAGCTCCTCATCCTGGCTGCTGTTCTGTACTAGGCAGGAGAGGGAGATGGCAGAGACAGGCGATGTAGAGAGGGAGAAGTCAGCAGTGTGGTTATTTACAGACAGTTCCAAACCTGCAAAAGGAGAACAAGGCCACTAAGCATCCTAAGCCACACTCCTCCCACAAAAGCTGCACTTCTCCAGGCCCTGGAGGAGGGACTGAGAGTTTCAGGCTTCAGTCTCACACCTATTTGCAGGTGGCACTTTTGTGTTTGAGGCAAGAAGTCTTCATCACAAAGCTCCCTTCACGGTTATTTAAAATAAAAGGCAGGCTTTTGCAACGGACTGCAAGAATACCAGAGCCTGAGCAGTAACATGAAAAGGTCTGAAAACCAGCAGTGACCATGTAACACACAGCAAAAGATCACCCCCATCCTACCAGTCTTGCTCCCCCTCTTGCTGCAGGTCACCCAGGCCTGTGCCCACCAGCGTTGTGCCCGCATGTTAACACCCAGCTTTCTGGTTGGAACTGAATGCCCTTAAGAGAATAAATTAGTTAATCAGCTCCTCAGCTGTACCACAGCCAGACTGACTATGGCTGTAGGAGAGTTGTAGTTTCTCTAATGTACAAACCTCAGGATGTATTAAATGAAGAACCAGTACAGGAAATACATTGGTTTAATGGGCTGAAACTCGCTGCTGTAGTCTGTGTTGTAGATTAATGAACTAAAATTATAGCTCAGAATATAAAGGCACTATAGTCCTGGGAATATAAAAAAGCCTGAAGCTCCCTGTCTCTTCCTTGGTGTTCCCAGGTGGTCACTTTTCACTGCTTAGAGCAGGTTTGAAAGCAATGGCCTCATCATCCCTGTCCAGCAGCTGCAACAACGCTGGAAAACACTGGAGTTTCCCCATTCCCTTCTCTGCTACTCAAAATGAGAAACCAGGCTTCACAGCTCTCTGCTCTGACCTCCAGAACACCTGAAAGCTGGGATGCTGGTGTGGCACACCACCCCGGGCACAGCCCAAGCCTGGGCAGGTTCTCACATCAGTATGGTTTTTTTTCCCCCTCTCTTACCTGTGGCTACAGATGCCAAAAAGCAAACGGCGAGGACAGGCACTTTGGAGGGGACTGTGGGGCAGCTTCTCTGCACCATCTCGGAGGAGCCCAGCTGGAGTCTGTTGGAGAGAAGGTCACAGCACTGCTGCCTCTGCTCGGGGCTTGCAGGGGGTTAATTGCTTGCCCTCGCAGAGAGAACAGGGCCACCAGGGAGTAAACTGAGTTGATTTGTGGCAGGGCCTTTTCCGGTTGAGAGCAGAATCAAGGGGGTTTAAGGGCTCTAATCTGTTGCCTTCAGTTTGTTATCTCCAGTCACCTGTCTATCAGGGGAACCTGTATCTGGGTCGTGCAGCACCGGACTTACCTTGGGAAGAGTCTCTGGAGAGGCTGCTTCTGCTGAGAAATGTGCAGCTTTTCCCCCTCCTTTATAAGGTCTAAATTTTAATATTTTATGGTACCTTCGTTAGAAGTGAGTCCATAAAATGGGTTCAAGGCCTCATTCAATTCCTGCATTTCTGACCTCCCAGAACAAGGAGGGAGAGTATTTGCTGGGCTCTGCTGGCTGTTTTATGAGAGTGCCAAGGCAATGAATAACTAACAAGAGAGTTCCTGTATCAGCTATAAGGACCTTCAGCCAAAAATAATACTTTTCCCTCTCAGCTTTCTGGATGTTCACAAGGCTGTTCCAAGCTGTAGGAAGTTTATCCTAGATTATCCTGGAGCAGGAGCAAACTCCGGTTTGGCCCTTCCTGCCTGAAGCTCTGTCACCATGTCCTCCTTTGACTGGAAAGTGAGAAAATGCACCGGTTCAGACTTTGAACTGTGTGTTGGCAGAGGAGAGAGCAGAGACACTGTTCTGCTCACGGGTGTGTACCCCCAGGGTGCTCCTGTGGTTAGCCCAGCCCTGGGCACCCCCTGATGTAGAGCAAGGGTCCCCTCACTGCTGGGACGATTCTGTGCCCAGGCTGTGTGTCTGCAGAGGGCACAACCGAAGCCCTCAGCTATGGGGAAAACACACTTCAGCAGGATGATGGTGAGATGGTTCAAACCACAGGGTCCTCACAGCCTCCAGACCCTGTTCTCACCCATGTCACTGTGTCCGCAGGCACAGGGCATGTTCCTCACCAGGAACTGGCTCAGCAGAGCCATAAAGGGCATTTCACAAGCAGGAGGAGCCTGGGCCATGTCCGCAGTGTTTTCTTCACCAGTAGACTCAGTGGGCCAGCTCAGCAGGGCAGAGGTGGGCAGTGGGGGCTGGCTGTACTCAGAAAGCACACGAACGTACAGCACTGTTTATTTGCAGGGCTGATGCAAACATGGGTCACCTTTGGGTGTTTCTTAATACAACTTCTTCTGTGTTCATTGGTTTACCCTTAAAATTAACAGGGAATAATTTTCTGTTAAAATATGTCCCTTAAAGAGACAGCACTCAGCCTGTCTTCTAGAAAACTGCTGGTTTAGAAATCAGTGTCCAGCCTTTAGCTCACTTTTTCCCTTCATACTCACTCAATTTAAGAAATGTTAAGAAATAAATTTAGTTTCTTCCACCATTTTTAGGAAGTTACATGTCCTGTCCTTGTAACATTTGGCGGCACGTTGGCTTATGGTCCAGTACAAACTTCAATCAAAATGCTCTTCCTCAGAGTAACGTGATCTTTGTGGTTTGGTATTAAGCTGAGCTGAAAGAGAGACAGAGGCCAAGGAGCGGGCTGGGCAACGGCTCATGAGCTCCTGCCAAGATGTGAGCCAGAGGCAGGAGAGTGCAGGGAGATCTGGTCACCGCATTGCAATGATACTCCAGGAGAAGAAGGAAGTGTTTAGAGTAAGTGAGGATGTAAAGGATGAAAGTATGGAGTTTTGGGGTATTTTTTTTTTAGTCTGGAAATGAGAGTGAGGGAAAAGACTGTCAGACAGCAGCTGTTCTGTGGGGGGTTTGTCGCGATGCAAAGCACAGCATCAGGTGGGACCTGGGCAAAATTCTGTCCTAGGTTTGTGTCAGGTCTGTGTGACAGGCAGCAAGGTGAGCTCAGTTCAGCTGGTTTACTGTTTTTAAATGAAGGCAATGTCAGTGCCCTGTTTTGCAATGGGCTTTGAGAACTGCAGAAGGAATTGGGGCTAGAAAAGCAAGGTGTTACTTGGCCAGAGGCACTGGAAGGCAACGTTTTTAAACTGGTAAGAATTGCTTTTGCGATGGCTTTTTACACTTTTCTTTTTATACCGGGTGTAATTATCTCGTGGGTGTCTAATTAATGAGGTCTAGAGTTTTGTGGGTTGTGTTATCCACCTTTCCATTACGTTTAGGAGGGATGTAAACCTCATGTTCCAGAATGTAAAGCAGCCACTAATGACTCAGACTGGGAGGAATCTTTTCAGTGAGGCAGATTCTCCGTAACTTTCCAAAGAGAGCAAAGGATCCCACCCTCTCCTTTGAGCTGTTTGGATCAGGCACTGTCCAGGCTGGATTGGACAGACCGTAGGCCAGAGCCAGAGCAAACCACACCCATCCCTTCTTCTTGTCCTCCTAGCAATGCTGGAACTACCAACCCAGAATAAGACTGTTGTTAAATATGACTCTAACAGCCCCAAAGAGAATGAATTAATAAACACCAGTCTATTCTAGGGTGTAATACAAGCCTTAGGAACCCGAGAAGAGAAGATTTAGAACATGATAGAGATTGGGCAGAAGTTTCTTTTCCACTGGGTCTTTTAACCTCTGACTCCAAACTTCACAGCCGTTCTGGTTCCACTTGGTTATCCCAGTGCCTGCAGGGGTAGTGGGCACAACTCATCACCCCCTGCATTTTCACTGGCAGGCAAGAACAACGTTTATAGTTGACATAGTTGTGAGGGCTGAGGGTTGCTCTTGGAGTTGAGGGCACAGCAGGATTGGCCCAGGCGTGTGGAAGCCGGGGATCGTATCTGTGGGTTGGTTTGTCAGGCAAACAATGCCTGGAACACGGCTGTAATCCTGCTCCCGAAAACAGGATTCTGCAACACTGCCTGAGGCTCTGCTCAAAGGCTGCTCCTGTCTTCCTACTCTTTATGGTTCCCCCACACTCCTAATCCCTTTTTAATATGCGGTGCTCCCTATTTTGCAACACTTCCATTGTTGGAGAATGACTGTAGCACCCAAACCCACCGCCTCCACTTGCCAGAGAGCTGGGCTGGAAAGAGAGCCTGTCAGGGAATGCTTCTTGAATTTACTCAGCATTCCCCTTCCCTCCCACAAACCCCATTTTCCCCAAGTATAAACGTGATGGAGATGCGACGTGCCCTGATTTCCCAGACTCACAGCCTATACCCCACCTGTGTTTCACTGCTGAGATGGACAGATCTCAAGTATTTTTTTTCATAATTTTGTTAAGAATTCTATTTTCTGATGGCCCTTCTATAAAAGTCACACTCTGTGCCACTGAATGCAGAGGAATGATAAGTGATCTTTTCTCTTGGGAAGGAGTAAGAATAGTGAAAAGAGCTCTAAATCAGTGAATATTTGGAAATTTAAAAACAAAATGCTTAGAGAGCATTAAACACTGAAATAAAAAGTAGGCGTTAATGAAACAGAGGCAGAAGAGCAGCCCTCAGGAAGGTGAAGCTCCAGCACAAGTGCTGGACATGGATGCCATCTACTGGATACCCACCCACAGGAGCTGGCAGCCCTGCAGGCGAGTGGCCGGGAGGACGAAGGTCACCTCCTGGGAACCCTGGAAGCAGCACGCTCCCCGCCGCAGAAGCTCAGAGACAGTAAACCCTGCAGAAGGCTAAAGCAGTGCCACTCTTGTGGGCAGGTCTGCCGAAGGCTTTGGGCTCAGAGGAGGGGGAGGATCCATTTCAGAGACGGTGATTCCCCTCATCTTTTTTTGCCTGCACTGTGGGAAGTCCTCTGTGGAGTCTGTGCTCCTAGTGATGCAACAAGGAACCATATCCTGGGCTGATATTGCTGTACTCGTATTTCTCTTTCAGCATTGTGGGGGTAAATTAGATTTAGAGAACTTCAGTCATCTCTTTAAACAATTGCTCCTGGATCTTTTAAACTCCCTTTTTGAAGTGAGTGCAAGAAATGGAACCATGTTCCAGGAGGGCAAGTCTAATATTTCATCAAGAGCATCAAGGCCCTTGCCAGTGTTTCCTGTGGAGTGAAGAAAGCAGCCAGGGACTGCAGAAACTGTTGGGGTTGTGCATGAAAGCCCCACCAAATTGCTGCAGTGTGGTGGGCACAGCTGCCTGTTATCAGTGGGCAGCACTGGTTCCCCTCTTTCTTAGCCACTCTGGGGCCACATCCAGTACTGGTGGGTGCCTACAGTCACTGATCTTGACTTCAAAGACTAAATACAGTACGCTGGCGTGGCCATTGCTATCCTACTCTTGAGAAATACAGTCCCAAATAAAAGGGAACATGAAAGGAACTTGGCATTAAATTAGCAAGATAGGTCCCCTGCAGGAGATAAAAGTAACTTATCTGTATTGAATTTCATTTAAATGCTGGCCCATGTAGTTTCCCATCGAGGGAGTCCTGGTCGGTAGCTTTCAGCTTTCACACCTCGCAGCCCTCAGGGAAATTAAGTGTATGAGCCTTTGCTTTGCATCAGCCACTCACGAAACTCCATTTTCTGCCTGCTTGAACCAATTTGCAGGGCTCTCTCCTGCCTCAGCCCTGGGGTACGGCTGTGTTGTAGCAGAGATTATCTGCCAGGTTCCCATGGCTTTGTTCTTTTTCTGGACAGAAACCATGCCTCTGCCACTGATGGGCTGGACTTCAAGGGGGGGGTTGTTTCCTCTGGGAAACAGAAATGGCTGAGGACGATGCTAAGCTGGGTGCCTGTTGCTCTCCTGATTTAGACACAGTCTGATAGTGGGACATGCCCTAGCAGCGTTCCCAGATCTGCTTCTCTTTCAAGACTGTATTCTGCCGTGGCTGCCCTACAGCCTGGGCCTCAGATATTTTTGTCTACCTAGAAACTTTCATCACCAGTGGGATTTCTTGGAAGTGCTCTGCTGGAAAACCAAGTGCTGATTTGATCTTGTGAAGTGCTGCCAAACAATATTAGCAGTTGTAACTTCCCTGCTGTGGCATCATCCCTCTTTCCTTCTGCGGGGAATCTGCAGAGACTGAGCTGATCCATCTTTCCAATTCATGGGGAACCCATTTTCTGCCACTCTCCAGGAGGAAGCCTCATTTCTTCTCTGTGGCTAGAACCACTGCAGAGACTTTTGTAAGGCAAAAGCCACAGCCCCTGAGTAATCACCTTCTCGAGTGCCAGGGCTGCAGCTCTCAGCAAGCACAAGCACACGACGGAGCTGAGGAGGAGGCTTCTTGCAGGTCCCTACTCGACAGTCTTGCTCACCCAGGGATCCAGAAGGCAGAGCTCTCTTAGGCTGGTCCAAGGCAATGTGAAGGTTTTGTTGTTACTGGCTGCTGAGCAAATGAGTGGATGACTCATAAGTCTTCTGCCACACGCTGCTTTTACAATTGGTTTGTTGAAAATCCAGACAACTAGGCTTTTATCAGCTAAAAAGGGAAATGAGCTCAATTACACTATGTAAATCCAGAGCAATTTATTTGTAGACCAAGGACTTAAAGCTACGTAACGGTGATCACTTTTGAGGCAGCCAAATTCCCTCTTGACGCTCCTTCTCCCATTTGCTTTGAGAACGTCTGGATGACCAGGGTCTTTCGGCTTTTCCAGTTTAATTAGATCTGTGCCATCTTTTTGATGGATGATCCCTGTTCCCTGCTTGTCCCTCTCCTAATGATTGCTCAGCGCAGATGAGCCCTGAGAAAGAGAAGCCAATTTAGTCTCCTTTTCCTCAGAGCCCTTTTGATGCTGTACCATGGCTTACACCAAAGTTTGCATCATCTGATCTCTCACGCTAAGAATCCCATAATGCGGTGAGATAAAAGAGTCATACCACTGATGGTTCCCCTGAAAACCAGTTTTATGTGCTAGACTCAGAGCTTGTGTCTCCAACAGGAAATGCCAGAGCTGGGGAGCAGATGTGCGCGTGAGATACTGCAGAGAAGTTAAACAGGAATTGACAGGACCTGCTGCTGGACATGGCCACTTTCAACACTTTCGAGGTCCCTTCCAGCCCCTGACATTCTGTGATTTATGGTCTGCGGTGCAATTTTTGCAGTGAGCTATTCTGCTTCTTATTTCTTATCATCTTGGCCACCTCAAAAAAGGACTTAGCCAAGATCCCCCGATGTAGTACTGAGTTATCCTCTCAGCACACGGTCCTGCAGTAACACAATGCAAAACATCCAACAGCGTTCAGTGTCTTTCATCCCCGGGTCTGAGGTCCGGCCTGAGCTGGCAGCACAGCCAGGGCAGGCCACTCGCACTTCCCTCTCGGAACGCAAGGCACCGGGAGCGGCACTCCAGCCCCTGTCAGCTGCGGCTTGTTGCTGTGCCGAGGCAAAAGGCCCCCCAGCTCCTTTCACCCCCAGCCGCCGCCGTGTTGTGTGTTTAGGCTCCGGGCAGGCGAGGCACTGAGCGCGGGAGGCCGAAGGCGGCCGGTTCTCGCCGCCCGCCCGCTGCCTGCTCAGCGCGCTCCGCGCCGCAGACCCCGCGGGGCAGCGCAGGCCCCAGGAGCGGCGTGGCCAGCAGGGGGCGCCGCAGCGCTCGCCGGCACCCACCCCGCCGTGACGCGGCGCTCCCTGCAGCCTCTCATTGGTGGGTCGCAGCCTCGCCCTAGCGGCTCCGCCCCCCTGCCCGCCGCTCATTGGCGGGCGGCGCAAGGAGCTCCCGCCCACGGGCGGGGCGAGCGTCGCCACCGCCGCCGCCTCCGGGTGCCCGGCGGAGCGGCGAGGCCGGGAGCGCGGCGGGGCCATGGCGAGCGTGGAGCGGGGGCTCGGCCGGGGGCTGTTGTTGCCGCTTCTCTGCGCGGTGCTGCTGCTGCTGGGCTCGGCCCGCGCTCTCCACATTAAGAAAGCGGAGGCGGCGGCTCCCGGCGAGACGCTGCGGTACCTGCACTCGGCCGAGCTGGGCAAGGCGCTGCGGGCGCTGGCGGCCGCGGCCCCTCCGGGCCTGGCGCGGCTCTTCAGCATCGGGGAGTCGGTGGAGGGGCGGCCGCTGTGGGTGCTGCGCCTGACGGCGGGGCTGGGGCCGGAGCGGGCCGGCGAGGAACCCGGCGGCTCGGCCCTGCCCGGCCGGCCGCAGGTGAAGCTGGTGGGGAACATGCACGGGGACGAGCCCTTGGCGCGGCCGTTGCTGCTCCGCCTGGCCCAGGAGCTGGTGCGGGGCTGGGCCGACGGCGACCAGCGCATCGGCCGCCTGCTCAACACCACCGACCTCTACCTGCTGCCCAGCCTCAACCCCGACGGCTTCGAGCGCGCCCACGAGGGCGACTGCGGCGGCGGCGGCGGCGCGGAGGGCGGCCGGGAGAACAGCCGCGGCCGCGACCTCAACCGCAGCTTCCCCGACCAGTTCGGCATCGCCGAGCCCGACCTGGAGCCCGTGCCCGAGGTGCGGGCCCTCATCGCCTGGATGCGCCGCAACAAGTGAGTGTGGCTCTGCCCGGTTCCCCCCCGTTTGCCCTGACCCCCCTGCCCGGTTCCCCCCCCTCTGCCCTGACACCCTGCGCTCCTGGCACCCTACCCTGGGGAAGGGGAGACACTCGCCTTCACCCCCGCGAGGCTTCAGCCCACTTCCAGCCTCTCCCAGTGCTTTCCCACCAGTTTTTCCCTAGCCTGTCTTCTGCTCTGGGTTGGCCCTTTCTCTCAGCAGGGGACAGTTCTGCACGCAGTGACCAGGCTGACCCTCTTGTGGGAGCGCAGTTTGGTGGCTGCGGTTTGCTGTGCACCTCCCGAGGAGACCCGTGCCCTGCACGCACCCAGGTGTTGCCAGCCTCCGTGGCCATCTGTGTGCCCCTCTTCTCGAGGAGGTTTAGTGTATAGCTGCTCTGTGTACAGACATGTTAACGGAGCGCTGTGTGGAACAGGCCATCCCCTCATCTTTTTGTTTCATGGAAAATTCTCTGGATTTAGCAATAAGACCCCGTGCAGCAGCATTTCCAAATACAGGGGCTGCTCCTGCAGCCTGCTTCCCTGTTTCTGCTCCTGCTGAAGCCTGTAGGACTGACCCTTAAGCACCCCCACTGACCCCTTGGGCACTCACTTCCCAAGGGGGTGGACGGTGGGAAGCTGCTGTGCCTGGAGGGGGGCAGCCCCCGGGGCAGGGAGATGGTGCCTTTGAAGCCCAGATTTAGTTTAACTGTGGCAACCCCAGAAAGCGCAGTGGCCGAGCTGAACACGGTCTCTTAATTTGCTCTGTGTTCTTTAGAGAACAGTGGAAGGTCCAAAGCACTAAGGTCAGCGTGACCAACCGTGTGAAGCTGTGCAGAGAAAGCCACAATGCAAGGTCTGATAAGTTACGAGCAATGTGCTCAAACAAAACTCTGCCCTGCTTCCCAGAGGGGTGACAGGGGGGTGGCTGATGGCCATGGTGCACTGTAGGGTTTTTGGTTGGATCTCACTAAGGCAACGCTCAGTATCGTATCATGTTTGCTCAGTTTCAGGGATCAAAATTTGCTTGGACAAACCATTAAAACTTGGTGGATGGCAGTGCCCATGAGGATTACTGCTCGAGAGGAACTGCACCAGTAATTGCTTGTCCTGAGTATCCTTTAGGACAGCTCTGAGGCAGCAGTTTGCACTGAAATCCCTCCAGACTTGGTTCAACTCAAAATTAGTTACTAGGGAAACTCATGCATGTTCCTTAATATTACCCAAAATATCTTGGGCTTTTTATATGTATTTTGTTTGCTTGTTTTGCAAGTGTTTGAGGTGGGATTTATACGTAAGCCAGGGTGAAACGGGTAGAAACGTGGTGCTTTGTGTATCTCTCTGCCTGGCAGCACCAGTAACAATTGTTAGTCTAACGTAACCGCTGATAGAAAAATGAATGGGTAAACAGAGCTGCTTGATTATAAAAGGACACAGTGGGTGAAATGCAATTCGTGTGTGCTGCTTTAAGCAAGGTGAAAGTTTTGGTCGTGTTACCTTTGCCCAGAAGCTAAATCCTGTTTGACCGAACGAGGAGGAGAGCTCTTTTTCTTTTAGTGCTGTCAGTTACCTTTGGGATCCATTGAAACGCTTCTGCCTGTGGGGGAATTGCAGTGTGATATAGGACGTGCTGTGCTGTAGCTCTGCCTGGGGATTTTAACAGCTCTGTGGCACATCCAGGTGTTGTTTAAGTGAGTACAGAGCTGTTGTACGTACCAGGTGTTGCTCGAAGCTCGATGAAGAGCCCCGTACATCACTTGGGGCACAGGGCACTGCTTGTCTGTCACTGAGTTTGAGGGCTCTGTCTTAGGCTGCAGCAGGAAACTTGTTTCATCTCCGGTAATGCCAGATGTCAGTTTGGAGAGTGAATAAACCAGTCCTGAGACTTGACTTATTGCAAAAAATCAGTGGTTTTCTCCAGCGTGCTCCCACTTGGAGGCTGTTCAGAGCCTCTGATGGCCCTGCTGCCGTTGATACGAGGGGATGCGTCTCCCAGGGCAATGCATCTTTTTGTCCAAGAGTAGCCAGCTCTGTCTCTGACAACTGCATCTCTGTTGGCATAGCCTTGGTGTAGCTGCAGCTCCAGAGGTGTTCTCCCTGCACGGGTCCCCTGGAACACAGTCTGATCACTTTCTCTTCCAAAGTGTCCTTACTGCGGGGCAGCTTGTCCAGTGGGCCCATTTTGCCTTGTTGGTCCCAAATAGAGGCTCCTGAGAGCCCAGTTTGGGTGGGAAGGCAGTAGAATAACTGCTTGAGCAGCTGTAGCCAGCTTCCTTTTAAAATTGTTCCCACGTGACTTTTTCTTTTTCCCAACCCCAGGTTTCTGCTCTCCGGCAATCTCCACGGTGGCTCAGTGGTTGCCAGCTATCCCTACGATGACTCTCCCACGCATAAGCCCACAGGAGTCTACAGTAAATCGGCCGATGACGAAGTGTTCAAATATTTGGCAAAAGCTTATGCATCAAATCACCCCATAATGAGAACTGGCAAACCCAACTGTCCTGGCGAGGAGGGGGAGACCTTCCAGGATGGTATCACCAACGGTGCCCAGTGGTATGATGTAGAAGGTAAGAGAGAGAGAGAGTTGGTGACTCACTCTAGCTCTGCTAGTTCACCTATCGGGGTGTCTTCTAGAAATAGTTTCTTGCTCCCACTGAGAACTGGCATCCAAACCAGTGGTGATTACCACAGAGGAAAAGACGGTGAGTGAAGTGGTATTTTTAGTTTTGAATGTGTTCTGGCAGCTTGAAGTGAAGGGAGGTGGCAGCGCGGGTGCACCAGTAAGAGCTTGATGAATCACAGCTTGGGAGTTGTTCGTGGGGAAGAGATCACAGTGAACTGGAGAATTATTCCCGACCCTGTTAGATGCCAGGGAGTTATCCTGCATGTGGGAGTCTTGCTTTGTCAAATGAACTGTCAGTGGGTCTCTACATAGGTACTAAATTTTGATGCAGGAAAGAGGAAGCTATTGTCCAAGGTATTACATCGATGTCAGTGTTCTGTGAGGGTTTTTTTAACCTTCAAACTTGTAATTTTGTGAATGGTTACAGAATAGCTTGCTGTAAAACCGTGACAAGCAGCACATCCTGTTCTTGTCACCGGCGTGGCGGGTTCTAGAGGGGATCTGAAATTCAGTCACCTGGGGCTTCTAGGAGCGCTCCTGAGCCCTTCGTTAGGCAGCTGCATTGGAGGTGGTCTGAATATAAGGGAATTCTCTCCTGGTGCCATCGCTCTTCTCATGTGGAGGTGGCTGGCCTGGCTCAGCTGTTCAGTGGGCTGCTCTCTGTGCGTTTTTTGCTGAAAATGGGGTTTAAAAGACAGTTTATGTGAGGAGATGCTCTTGTGGAAGAGGCTCTGTGGGCTGGCGGAAGGAGAAGTCTTGGCCGTGCCATTAGAAGAAGTTGCACCATTGCTGTGCCCCTCAGCGGATGTTGTACAACCCTGGCCTTGCCAGAGGGTGCAGAATCTTCTGTGGTGAGGATGCACTAAAAAACTTGCATAAGTGATCTGGAGGAATTGCATTGCTTTGCTGCACCCAGGCTGCTGGGGCTGAGGGGTGACAGCAGGAGTGCTGAGTGAGCAGGGTCATTGAATGGTGTTCATCCCTCAGAGCTTACAGCTTCAAGTCGAATGAGACAGTGTCTTACCAAAACATGGGCTTCAAAGCTGGGTCCTGGGTTAACCCTGCACCCATCTTGCTTGGGAAGGAGGGAGAGAGATCTGATATTGAGCCTGAACACATCACCTCTGTGCTGGAAGAGGAAGTTTTGCTTTCAGCGGTGACTGAATCATTCCCCAGGATTTCACTGGTCAAATAAGATGTCCTGTTCAAATAAGATGTGATTTTTATCTCTTTTTTTCTAGCAGTTGTCTCCTTCCCCCCACCCTGTTGAGCACACCAGCCCTAGTGTTTGCTGGCTCAAGGTTCACTCTGCTACTGTGGAAAGTGCAGCAGGAGGAAGGTTTGTGTAATCTGGTGAATTTATGTATGAGGAACAGGATATCCTGGGTGATCTGTGCTGCCTTGTTCTGGTGGCGGTCGTTACCGGCACATATCTCGGTCGAGGTTTGTTAGCTGCAGCTTCAAGGTTTTCTGCCCTTGTAATGAAGTGGGATGGGTGTGCTCTGAAGGGAGAGGGGTCCAGAGCTTTGGGCCTGTGTTCTTCTGCTCCCAGTGAGCAGCATTTTTCACTGCACCATGAAGTTATCCATCCCTCTGCTAGGAGGTGAGGCACGTGGCCAGTGGCTGTGGCACTGGTACCTGAGCCTTTCGGGCTGCCTTGGCCGTGCTAGTGAGCAGAGCAGAGGTTTCACCTAGTTTCCTTCCACAGGAAATGGCAGGGTGTGAACTGAAGACATGTTTGCTGCCATCAGTTGAGGTTTATATTCTATCCAATATCCTCCAGCTTCCAGTCTGTGCAGAAATAAACCCTTTTGCTGTGACAAGCCACAGCCATGGGCAGGGAGCGTGCACTGACGCTCGCTTTCAGAATGGAGCGTTGCTGAGGTTGGCAGACCTGTGAGGTTTTTCCCTGAAGTGGTAATTTATCTCTTACTGTTGTTAAAGGTGAACGTGTGGAGGGTGATAGCAGCCCTTGGAGCGCTTCCCAGGCTGAGGAGTTCATGTGAAGCGTAACCCAGGGGAGCTGAGATCCAGGGAGGAGCACAGGTGAACTAACATAGCACAGAGGCCAGTACACCTGTATTTTGATGTGATATGAAGTTACTGTGTCCCTTCACAGAATCCCAGTGTGGTGGGGGTTGGAAGGGACCTCTGGAGATCATCTGGTACCACCCCCCTGCTCCAGCAGGGTCACCCAGAGCAGGGGGCCCAGGATCTCAGTGTTCAGGAGGGTTTGGAATCTCTGCAGAGAAGGAGACTCCACAGCCTCTCTGGGCAACCTGTTCTAGGGCTCTGACACCCACACAGCAAAGAAGTTTTTTCCCTTGAAATTTTAGATGTTAACATTTATTTGTAGTTGTGTATGAAGAGCAGGTAAAGGGGATGCCTTATGTGACAGAAGCAGCAAAACCACCATGGTGGCTGTATTGAGTCATCTTACTCGCTCAGCTCTGTGCCAAGGTCTGCTGAGGCTCATACCTGGACCAGGTGGCCTTTCCCAGTGACTGCAGAATTTAAGTGTGTGGTAAAATGAGGCTGGGGAAATCCCAGTACCCTGTGGGAGCTCCCCAGGCTGAGCTGTGGCGATAACCAGAGCACACAGTTCTGTGAACGGTGCAGGGCACGTGACTGTGGCCTGTAGATCAGGTTGTGCCAGGAGACATTGCAGGATCCAAGTGAACTAAAGCCAGAAAGAACAAAGAAATGAGAACATAATGTCTCAACAGGTGGAAATTTTCCTGCCATGTTTTATCATGAGAAATCAAACAGACTGGAAAGCCAGCTGCCATGGGATTCATTGTCCCGGAGTTACCAGGTTTATGTTGGTGCCAGACCCCATTAACTTTCATTTGAGTTTGCAAACAACCTCTTCTGTGTGTCAGACCGAGGTGGCAAGTACAAACCATTGGAGTAATTGTTAAGGTCAAGTGTGTGCCGAGGAAGATGGCTCTCTGCCAGACAGCTGAATTGGCCTTCTGCATTCCAGCCGCTATAGATAAGCAGGACTGTGACTGGGATGCTTTTTCCAGGCTATCTCTGGTGTGCATGCTCTTACTCTTCCTTCCTTTTTAACCTCTGGGGCTTTTAACTGCTGAGTGGCTGGTTGAGATCAAGAAAATGCATGCAAGTCTGGCCTGATGTATGGTCCAGGTGATGCTTGGGAAGTGGTTAAGAATGTGCTTAAGCCTTGTCTGTGAGAAGGACGTGCTTGCCTTTGGCTTGGAAAGAATTCAGGGTTCAATAGGGTGTTTTGTGGGCAGCCTTGGTAAGTCTTGTTGTTATCTGTAGTCCTTTCCTAAAACGTATTTTCCTTGCTAGTTTGACTCTGATGTCCTAATGTTTCTGGTGTCTACCAGAAGGTGCTTCTCAGGTTGCAAGTGGATTTACATTAAGTGTGTGCTTGCTGGGTTGTGCTGACTGGTTACTTGCTACACTGAGCTTCCAAACAGCTTTCAGTGGCATCAGACTCAGAGCAGTTATGAGTGCTGGGAACAGTGGGTGCTCCTGGCATCCCTGTGGTGGCCTCTGCTTCCTGGGCATGGCAGAAGGCAGTTGCACAGTGTGAGCTCGGGCAGAAGTTTTCAGCCACGTCCTTCTGGGATCTGCACAATTAGCTGCCTTTGTGTGTTCGTTTCGTCATAAGTTTCTTATTGAGTGTTTTCTTCTGGGGAAAAGTGTTGGCTTGGTGCTTGGAGGGTCTGATGCCTCTCTTCACGGCTAACGTGCCTTGCTGTGTTGGTGCAGCTCCGGGACAGACTGTCCCCTCCTCTGAGAGAGCCCCAGGAAGGCTGCAGGGCTGGGGGGTGCAGCTGCTGGAGCCTCAAGCCTCACTCACCTCCTCTGAGTTTGAATGATTACAGACTAATGGACCAGAACATTCCTCTGCCTGTTTGCTGCTGGTGCTCACCCGGTCTCCTGCGACAAGACAATCAGTTCTGTCTGCAGAGTAAGCAACTTTTGCTGCCTATTTAATCTGGCTTGCTTTGTGCCATCTGCTCTCTCTGCAGAGCGGGCACCACTTCCTGTGCTTTAACTTAGCTGCGGGTCTCCTGCCTCCGAATGTCTGCTCTGGCAAGAGCTGGAGTTAGAGAGGTTTCTGCATAGTGCAGTTTGAAAATAGCCCTTCCTGGCTGGCCTGGAAGGCTTCTCCTGGCACGTGGTCTATTTATGGTATCTGGATCCCCAGGCTTGACTCAAGAGCTGCATTCTCCTGCTTGCCTGCCTGGGTTGAGCTTGGCAGGGAGCAGAGGCATGCTTGTCAGTGAGCTCTGCAGCGTTGTGCTGCAAGAGGCCTGGGATCCTTGCCTGAAGTGCAGTCCCAGTGCTTGAGGAGCAGGATGGAGCAGGAGAGAGGGTTTTTCTCAGCATTTCTGTGACCTACAGCCAGCCAGGGACTGACTTCCTGTGACTGAGCTGCTTGCTTTTGCTTTGTTTTCCTCACCAGTAAAATAGATACAGTGCTTCGTGCGGTGAAACTTTATGCAGCGTGCACTAAAAGATACCCAGTGATTAAAATAATGCTGGAATAAATGCAACAAGTTATCCCAGATGTTACCCAAACAGGTAGAGTAGAAGCACTGTACCCTGACAGGCCTTTCAGCCCTAGGTTGTGTGTTTTCTGCTCTGCTAACGGTAGACTGTGTGCACATCTCTCTCCACACCTCCAGATCTCTGCGTGTCCAGGAAAGGCTGTGCAGATGGTGTATGGAAAAATACATAGTTCCATATGCTGTAAAAATAACTGTCCTGCTCTGCAATGGGGCCGTGTGTGAAGGCCCAGTACGTGCAGCAGATACAATTGACATTTTCAAGCATGCAGTGGACTACTTTCTGGAAGAGACACTTTTACCAAAATTGATGCAGCAAGCTCTAATTTAGTCCATTGCTGCTCTATTATGGGTAAGCATCTGTCCTAAATTTCCTTGAATGGCAGATGAAGCACAAAATATGCTTCATAATGGCTCTGGTTTACGTATGGATGTTTTCAAATGCATTAGTGTCCTGCTATGAACAGATGGTTATAGGCTGGCAAATTGTTTCCCTCTGCGTGGTGTTTACTGGTGAGAGCAGCCTGCTGTGAGTTACTTTTCTGAGCCTGGTAACAGGAGCTGAATAAAACTGAACCTGGTAACCTGTTTCAGATTCACAGGCCTTGTTCCTCTAGCCTCTTGAACAGAGTTTAGGAGTTCTTAAGCCTTCAGATGCTTTTTGTCCCGTTGCGCTGGACAGGAAATGGTCTTTCTCATTTTGATCCCAGCCTGTGCATGAGCTGCAACGCTCTTCCTGGTGGCAAGTGACACTTGCTTTGTTACAATAAAAGCTTTGTGTTCCCTCAGCAGCAGGCTCCCAGGAGAATTGAGAGGAACTGGGATGTCTTTGATACGGAACTGCCCCGCATATCTTCCCAGGGCTCTGTTCTTCTGAATCCTGCTGTGTGCTGCCAGTCCATCCAAGTGCAGGGGGGCAGTCGAATTCAGAGCAGTGGTCCCTGACCTTTTGGGACAGTGAATGCTCACAGCCACCACGTTTACGATCAGCCTCCTTGGCGGGGTGAAGTGCTGCTGATAGCTGCTCCTGGCTGTGCGATAACAAGGCCTCAGCAAATGCCAGGTACTGCCTTTGCATCGTGGGACCGGTCCCTTCTGGAGGGTAATTGGCCAGCACCCTGGAGGGACCCTCACTTGTGAAGGAGTTTGGCAATGATTGGGAAACTGCTCAGACAAAGCAAATGAGATTTATTAGCATAGCTCTAAGGTAGCATTTTTGGGCAAAGCAAAGGATGGGAGGACAGAGGATGCGTTTCTTACAGACTTCTCTGCTGGGGTGCTGTGGGCTGGTGTGACATGTGCCACAGGCTGTCTTCTGCTTTTGCAGAATCCCAGGGTGGTGGGGTTGGAAGGGACCTCTGGAGATCATCTGGTGCCACCCCCCTGCTCCAGCAGGGTCACCCAGAGCAGGGGGCCCA